>BOPM01000680.1:157227-186089 GCA_022179025.1 Porites australiensis | reverse complement strand
CTGTTCTTGGGGTGTGTGGTATCATTATTTTCCTCAGAGACGTCTTATCGCAGCCCAACACTGATCAGTCGATTGGCTAATGACTGGTGTCCGTTGGTGTTGAACGCGACGCCATTACCACCTGAACCATTAGCGGCTGTGCGAAAGTACGGCGAATTGAAATCACCACACCAAGCACTGCATTCCTTGTAACAACCTGGTTCAGATACTATTATTTTGCGGTGACCAGACACGAGGAAACCAGAGTAAAATTCATCATCACAAATCAACAGTTGATACTCGTAATCATCATTCATTGATCCGAAGCCGTGCCATAATCCATAGGTATCAGCTTTGTTGCCATAGTTACCATCGGCCTTTATCTTTCCAACGCCTGCTTTTGTGAAGTAGGACTTATTTCCAGTTTGGTGATCAATAAAGATAATTTCAGTAAACTTGGGGAAAAAAAAACAGAAATGATTAATTAACAATTAATAAATGAGGCTGAGTATCTTATGAAGAATTATGGAGATCGAGGTGGGTGTATCCATCGAGGCCGTAGGCCGAGGCGGATAACACCCTTTCGAGATCTCCATAATTCTTCATATGATACAAACGCCCAATTCAATAATTGTTTTATTATTCATTCAAAACAATTCCTTGTTTAAAAACATAGCTAAAACATGCGCACCACCATCGATGTTAAGTTCATCTTCGACAGACTCATAGTGCACGTTTAGGGTTGTACAGCTCCGGAAATATTCTCCAAATAGCAGATGTCGCCGTTCGAGTTGTCTTCTTGCTCTTGCCATGTTTTTGGCTATTTTTTAGCCTACTTCTTACTCTTGAAACGAATGAAGTGTCCGCCATTTTTGTTTTCATAACCAAAACAACTCAACCTCGTCCCCAGGTCTTCTCGGTTAACGGTGCATTAACCCGCAAGGAAGCTGCACTTTTGACGTCATCGGTTGATTAATCGCAAAATTCTTCCAAATTTGGTCATCAGTAGCTGGTTATGGTGAATTATGCGTGTGCTTTTAGCCAATCAGAATCGGGAAAATATTTTGAATGAGTGATAAGGAATGTTAAGTTTATTCAAAAATGGTTGTTTTGGTTCTCTTTTGGGCACTATCAGTCGGATCTTTGTTCGATTAAGTCGGTGATCGAACATAATCGAACTGAAACTTTTCGGTGAGTTCTCCGGATTACCGAACTGCATCGAACCAATCTAACTCAATCGACGCGCTTAGTTCGATTTTGTCCGGCAGAAAGGCAAAACGCATGCAGTTTCAGTTGAAACGTAAAGATCTCTCTCTAGCATGCAAGTTAGAAAACAAAAATATTTCAATTAACTAACTCAAATAACTTTACGAAGGAACTACGGTTGTGTATCAATGTGTTCGTCGTTTCAATTCCACATGAATGAGAAAGAAAGTGTAATACACGAATTCGAAATGGATTTTAAGAAATCTTTTTGTTGCTGTTTTAATCTCAGCAATGACGACATAATTTCTGTTTTATCTAAAAATGTTATGTTGCGTTTTATGACCACCTCCAGGTCTGAAAACGGGTATGGATTTTAGAGGCCAGGACTGAAAATGACATTTTTTGGTCTGAAATAGGGGCAGGATTTTAAGAACCGGGCGGCACACCCAAGCCAAGAATTTCCAGGAGTATCCCTCCCGGAAGATAGGGATATTCTAACTTCAAGATAACAATCTAAATTTTTGAAGGTTCACCACAAAATGGAATGCTTTGCATGCTGCTCTTAAACAAAATTGTAAGATGAAATATCAATTAAACAAACTGAGAAAGAACTCTTTACGCGCGCGAGCAGTGGTGCAACTCAAGCCTGCGTTAAACTCATCGCTAATAATGAGCTTGGGAGCAAGTGCCTTGAAGGTTAGTGGGGGGCCAAATGAAATAAGCAGAGAGGAGGTATCCATGGCAACCCTGGAAGCGAGAACCACCCCAAGAGCGGCCACTAACCGGCACCGTCACACTGAATAAATTCAGTGGAGATACTTACCTAAGAGAATACTTACCTGAGAAAACTGATGATTTACCAAACCACCAGGCAGAGAGGGAGGAGAGGGAGCAAGAATCCGCAATGATTCGCAAGAAGGCAAAAATTGATCCGCTACGATCAGCAAGCTACAATGCAAAGCAACACTAGCAAAAGGGCACACAAGGAGCCCTGCAATTCCCCGCGGGCCGCCCCGTAGGTCACATACTGAAGTGAGAGAAGACCGCTGGCCAACTCGCTCGAGTTTAACTTTACCTAAATGATATCTAGCCACATAAAACAGCTGTCTCAGTCCTGGCGAAAAGTCCTTAGCGGGGAGGAACGAGGAGAGAAGGCTGCGTCTACACCACCTCGCAGTTTTTTTTTTCTGCCAACACATCTCTTTGCGCCGTCTGCCCCGTTCCCACGATCTGAACGCTTGGAACAGGCTACTTGTGCAGGTTATGGTACAACTGTCATAACAATGAATAACAAACTTTACTCCTGGCTGATTTCCGGTCATTTGAATCAATTGTGATTAAAAAAAAAAAAAAAAAAAAAACGGTACCGCGATTGAGCCTAAGTGTAGGAGTATTTAGTAATAGATCAGTTATGGGCTCCTGACAGGTGCAGCACGGTTTCTTTAGCACAATGATTTCGGGAAATCGGCCGCGAATACAGATTGTTTTGACAGTTGCACCACCACAACAACAAACAACAACAACAAATTTTATTGAGGTTCAACATATAACTAGTAACATTATTTTCCCACCCACGAATAGCTTATAAACTAATTGCGGTGGGGGAGGAAGGACATCTTTACAATACAAGGTTCATCTATTGCTGGTTTACATGTGAGATCACGGCGGCCATGTCAATGGTCAAGAACAAAAACATTTCTCTCCTCTGGGAACTAAACTCTATTTTCATGTACTGTAAATTCTTCGAGAAAAAATTCAATTGTATTGACCCCCAACATAGCCGCCTTGTTACGTATTTGCAAACCAAGAATTAGATGGACTAAACAACGATACAATACAATCAATAGAATACTCTAATAACGTAAAACAAAGTACCGTATTTATTCGAATAAGCGCCCAACCTCGAATTAGCGCCCACTTCGAATAAGCCCCCATCCTAAAGGCAGAAAAAGTTATTATTATTCGTTCAAAATATGTCCCCAATTCTGATTGGCTAGAAGCACTCGTATAATTCACCATAACCAGTTACCCGTTGTGTTTAACGAGGAAATGACGTCAAAAATGCAGCCCTCTACAGGTTAATGCACCGTTAACCGAGAAGACCTGGGGAGTTGAGGTTGAGTTGTTTTCTTTGTGAAAACTAAAATGGCGGACACTTCACTCGTTTCAAGAGTAAAAACTACTGCTGGAACTAGGCGAAATAATGGCTAAAAACATAGCAAAAACAGCAAGAAGACAATTCGGAGGGCGACATCAGCTATTTGGAGAATATTTGCGGAGCTGGACAAACCTAAACGTACACTATGGAAGATAAACTTAACATCGATGAAGGTAAGCATGTTTTAGCTGTGCTTTTAATCTAGGAATTATTTTAAATGAATAATAAAGCAATTAACGAATTCGGCTCTCGTAGCATATGAAGAATTAAGCAGATCTCGGAGGAGTCATCCACCTCGGCCTTCAGCCTCGTTGGATAACACCCTCCTCGATCTGCTTAATTCTTCATATCCTACTCAGCCTCATTCATTAATTGCTAAATAAGGGCCCAGCCTCACTTCACAGCCCTCCCCTTCCAACGCAAACTCAATAAGTGCCCACCCCTACCCCCACCCTATCCCCTTCCCCCTCCGACACACACAAAAAATGAAATAATAAGTGCTAATAAGAGACTTCCACGAAGACGGATCCGTTTTCTTCAAAGTACTTTACAGAAACCTTGTATTGTTACATCTTCGCGTTTTGTTATGAGCATTTACTGTTTTGTTGCAAAAAATGCATACTACACTTGCTGAAAATGGTGAAAATTTAATAAGCGCCCACTCTCAAGGTCCAAAAATTCATAAGCGCCCAGGGCAATTAATTGAATAAGTAATTATAAAAACTGCGAAGATAAGAATACAATTTGTTCAAAAACTTGATATATAATTAGGTGAGTAAAGAGTGAAGAGTTCTTTCCCAGTTTGTTTAACTGATATGTAAAGTTGCAATATTGTTTAGAGGTGCAGCATCAACAATGTAACGCCCAATGTGTCATTACTCTAACAATAAAAAACCTTCTTATTTCACCAACTTGAGAATGGATTCTTTATAGATTCACTAAATCCACTTACTTTAATTTGGTTGCAGTTCGTTCTGTACCCATCCGTTCCATAAGGAAGCTCAGGATTGTAGGTGACTTCAGTCTTAGGTTTGGTGAATTTATCAGTTGTGTAACACATGGTCCATCCTCCATTGTATGACGTCATGTCACAGTAAGCTAGGAACGCGTTTGAATGGCTTCCTCCATCAGGGTCTAACCAATACATACCATCTTCGGAAAAATTACCTTGCTTCTTCCAATCCTGGCAGTCAAACCTGACTGAATTTTAAACATTTTCACGTGACTTCAAGTTTATATGGAAAATCAGAATGAGAAAAGGTTTCAAAAATTTTCCTCCTCGGGAGTGTTTTGATATAGGGTTTTAGGGACCTTAAGTTCCCAGAACGGCGATAGCTTAAAGGTGAATTCGCCATCGTTGTTATTCCTATTAACTTTTTTTGTCAAATGCAGGCGAACTCTTCTGGAGTCAAGAGAGAGTAAGAGAAAGAAAATTTTGTTGTTGCTTGTTTCCATCCTCCATAAAACTTTCACGTCTTAGGTCGTGCAGGTGACGGCAGGATAAAGAAATGTACACAAAAAGTGTGCTACACGTGCAAGGTTGTTGTTTTGCTAATTAACCCTATTGCTGTTTTGATGTTCTCGTTGCCGTCGCTGACTCGCCGCCGTTGTATCTCAAGGTCCCTATAAGGTTTCATATTCCAATGACTTGAATATCTATCTTACTTCTCCTTCATCCCGCCCTCGCTTTACTTTTAATTGTGGTCAGTGTAGGGACTTTCACAGCCTTACAGCCTGCTGATTGCATAATTTCACACTCGTAGAGTATTTGTGGGTAAGATATAACGGTAGAGAGGCAGTCTGGCCCTCTGGTCCACACGTGACCGAAATTCAACTCCCCAACCTGGATGCAATTCCATCACAGGGTTTCCCCCCCACCTCCAACATACCAACGGGACCCGCTTTGAGGTTATGATAATATGATGATATGTCAGTCATAGTCATTTTAACGGAGGAGTACTCGGTACCTTTTTCAGGCTTCAGGTATTAAAGGGTGATTTCACTAGCCCTGAATTATATGAAAGGGAAGGGAAATCTGTCAAATCTGTCTGTAAAAAGGCCCAGAAGGATTACTACATGTATTTTATGACTGTGAAAAAGTCGAGAAAACTTTCTGGTTTTGTGATTTATTCACATTTTAAAAACAGCGCATTTATAGCAGTTGAAAGAGCTAAAAAAAACTAGGTATGTGAAAGGGGTACCATTTGTCATTGAAAGGTATGCAAAAGGGGTACCTTTTCTGTCAAAGATGGTATATAAAGGGGTAAGGGGCTGGACCTCGGGGAAGAGCCTCGCCGTAACGTCAACTCTTATTTCCATCCGCCAAACTGACGTTGACAGATTAATGATTCTTACACAAAGTAAGGGTTAGGGTTAGGTTAGGTTAGGGTCAGGGTTGTTGGTATATATATTCAAATCAAACCATCCATTGTCGGCAAATCCTCGGTGGTATAGTGATCAAAGTGATGCACAGCAGAGCCGATATCCTACTCGTGCCATCCTGATTTTTTTTCCTTAAAAATTGAAGAGACTTAGACTTATGAACAGAAATTTCAAGAAACAGAGAAATTTCATGTAAGAAAAGTGAAATGTCTGGTGAGAGCAACTGAGAGGAAAATGACAGTTTGGCGGATGGGAAACAAGGGACAACGTTGTTGAGTACCTTCACGGGAGTTTTTAAGGAAGTGGCCTATTGCCTTTTCTCTTCTCCTCCTTCCTTTATCTATTTTCCTCTCCTTTCCTTCGCTATTGTGATTTTCGATGCTTACAATAAAGTCTGAGGCCAGACTTACAAGCAACGTTTCGAAACAGAAGTTAAAATACCTTTTTCTTCACAATATTTTCCGAGGAATCCCTCAGCACATGCGCAGTGATATTCATCATCTTCGTACTTTGCAACACAAGTCCCACTGTTCATGCAAGGGTCACTGGAGCAAGGAGTCTGTTTTACAGTAAATTATAAATAAATACCAAGAAGTCTTAAATTATTTTTTGAATGTCCTTACTTTTTTCATCGAGAGTTTCCCACCACACATCTTTTGAAAGATGGAAACTTGCTGGATCACCTTAACCGTAGTTAAAAAGAAAAAAGTAATCAAGAAAAAACAATTGCTTGAGCAAAATTAAAGAAAAGGCCTTTTGGAAGGTTTTCACGCCTTCAAATTGCCTAATTCGGGATGAGATCTGTTATCAATGGCTCGGCCGCCATCTTTTCTTACAGTTTTTGGCAACGGATAACAATTTTAGAGAAAACAAAAGGATTTATTCTGCCTCTTGAATGTTAAGACCAAGGGCCAGCGCTATCCATCGGAAAAACCACTGGATAGCATGATTGGTTGTCCTAATACTTTCCCCTTGGATAGTAATTTATCTCTTTTGGATAGTGTTATTTACCCTCTGAACAACCGGCACCTGAGAACTAAATTTGACCTAACAGATGTGCTTTCCCAAAATGAAGAAACCATATACTCCCAATTGTAAAAGCAGTTTTGAAATATTAATAACATCTCACGGGCATGAATAGAATTATTTAACTGGAAACTAAGCAGTAAATTGACTTTGTCAGTTGGAAGCAGTCATGTTTGATAATGCGAAAAATTTCTAACTGGGACACCGCCTAATTAGTTTCAACAAAAAGGGGCAAAAGTTTTAACTTCAAAAGGAAATTGGCCCCTCCTTTTGATTTACCAGAACATGGATATCTTAGCTCTGAATATCAAACCAAACTAAATGTGTAACACATAGCAAAAAGATTTTTCCAGGCATATTTACCCTTAAATCTTCTTGAATCAGATTCCTTTACGGAGAGCGTGACCATTCACTGACTATTAAGTAAGAGTAATTTGAATTTGCTGGATTGCGTAATCCAAAATACATTGAATAATAACTACCTCTAAATAACTAGCTCCAAAGTTATTTATAATAATAAAAAAAATCAATGACATGAAAGAGGATCATCGCAGTTATAGACGCAACTTTTGCAGTTGCGAAAAGAAAGCCTGAAAAAAGTTCAGGCTTGTACTGGGATTCGAACTCTTGACCTCTGTGATACGGGTGCAGCGCTCGTATCAATTGAGCTAATAAGCCAACTGGGAGCAGGTCGTTGAATTGTTTGGTTATAAACCCGTGAGAGTATTCCAAGCTTATGCTATACAATCATTTCGAGTTATATTGAAAGGATAATCTATATATAACTCGCATTTTTTTTGTCAATTTTTAAAAAATAAAAAAAAAAGATACTGAACCTGACGGCGGATATTAAATTGATACGGAATCTGTAATGAATAAAATTTACGTAACTTTGTCATGAGTTGTTGTTTTTTGTCTTTTGTTTTTTATTTTTGCCGTTTTAAGCTTACCTTTATGCTTAAATGATGGAACACAACGCTGTCAAGAAACTTGTCTGAGTTGTTGTATTTATCGCTTGGTAGAAGCTCACATAAAATTAGTCCTTCCTCGTGAAAGAACGCCGCAAAATTGACGGAAAAACACGATGAATGATCGACACAAAGTCTTCCGCAGTCTTTAATATTTTTCACAGAAGCAGAGACCAAGGGGGTGATGTTTAAGTGGCGAAATTTGTGAACAGCAAAGTTAGCAAAAGCCAAACCATTTCCTGCATGTCGCTTTAAACTTTTCGTGCCATCAAGATATTCTTTGCTAAATGCTGGTAACAAAGAATTCATGAAGATGTAAAACAAGATCATATCCAATGTTGCTGACCCAAATAAAGCCATTTTTTTCGTTTCAAAGACTTTTACGCAAAAGTTCCATCGAATGTCTAGTAGATTGCAGCGCCGATTTTTGCCTCAGTCCATGCTTTGATGTTAGATTTAAAATTTATTTTACTCCAGAACAAAAACCGTTCGATGCGATTGGCCTGCTTTAGACAAAGTCAACTTGTAATCTTATTGGTTTAAAAGTACCACAATTTTTAGTATAATGTATTTAACAATTATTCCACGAGTGCGCGTTGGATATGTGATGGTAACAAGGCGCGTATTGCTGAGTTGGCTATAATCATCTCATATCCAACAAGCGAGAGTGGAATAATTGTTTTATTAAAAACGCCCACAAAATATCGAGAATTCTTCCCGACTCTATTTGAAAAAACAATCGATCTTCAGCTTGCTTTTAATTTTGAAGAGACGCGCACAGTTGCCGTATTTGGAGAGCATGGTATAATGGCTCATATACCATGATTGCTAAGCCAATCAGAGCTCTAGAATTGCATTATCCCATGATTCAGTTTTAATAAACAGATTTAGCCAGGGTCAAAAGCAAACCTCTCGCTGATGTGCTTATAGTTTACTCAAACAAAAAAGTGCCGATCAAAATGCTCTTTGTATTTACACTTTTTACGCTTCAAAACATCGTAAAAAATCGAATTTATTACCGATACAAGCTAGGGAGGGGTTGGGGGTTATATCTGGTGGTATTTTTTGTTTACAGGTAGATGTGCCTATAACTGGGGGACTTATAAGTGGGGGTGGGATGGGAAGAGCCTTTAACGGTGGAAGTCTACGGTATATGAACAACCGAGAAACAACACGCACTTTTTCAACAAGCACATACTTTATTGATAGGAAATGTTTAAATAAACGTAGCCTGTGAAAACAGAGGAGAAACGGCTACTTTCGCCGGCTAAAATAAATGTATCCTAAAAATTTTTATACAATTACACCACAGCCGGACAAGTAAACCCCGAAAACCAATTTTGGAAAAACACAGGGACCATGTCCCCCGCCCCCCTCCCAACGAGTGCTGGGGTTTTTAAGGCCTGCTACTGTATCTAAATAAGAAAAAAAATTATTAAAAGCTAAATAAAAATGTATCTCTTAGTTAGGCTCAGGAAATACGGCGAGGCTGATTCTAGTATAGCGCGACTTGAAATCTGTCGCTGTCTTAAAGTGTTCTGGAGAGCAATGAAATCAAAGCGTGTTTCGTTCCCAACAGATATTAGATCATTCGTTGAATGTATGTAAAGGATTGAAAGCTATAATTCCCTACCTTTCACTCAGCAGGTAGTTCGCTATAGCTTTTTGATTTTTTTTAGCAGACAAATTAAGATCAGGCAAAATTTTCCTCGGAACCTCTGAAAATCTTCATGCATTAGAAGGTTATTGCTGCTTATGTTACATGATAAAATAAATCAGCGTTTGTGGCGTTAATTAAGAAGAATTCAGAGGTTCCAAGTTACCTTCTTATTTTCGCAGCAATTGATAAATTCGACATTGCAACTACACCCCAAAAGTCCCTGATTTGTAAAATAGAAGCTTTCTTTCTTTACATAATGGCTTCCACATTTTCTGTATATTCGGCAACGTTCAACTTGCACAAAACTGATAATGAAAAGTAATAAAGTGCGGCTTTTTTGCAACCCTTTTTTTGCAACCTTTTGGCTCTTAATAGCGTCAGCCTTAAGAATAACAAACCTTAATCTATAATTCATAAATATCTACTGTCCTCAGTTCGTAAAATCTTATTTAAGAAAAAAAAAAACGAGACGGTGGTAGTATGATGAAGTACTGCTAAAGAAGTTTTATTCAGTGTATGGTAACCCCATTTTGGTTTTGAAAGAGTTTGATCATTTAGTATGGACCGCCTTAAACCGTTGTCGATTCATCAGCCAAGAAAAAAAGTACTACCTCTTCAGTACTTAGGCCCAGGTTCAACCTCATTGCTGTTTAGAAGCGAAATGGCCGGTTTAGAAAGTTAAATATAGCAAAAAAGTTGAGAAGATGAACAAATTGTCGGAATTTAATCCCTATAGATTGAAGTGGAACCCTTCTTATTCAGTGATGCTGGACGGCGACAGCAAGCTTGAGCGGTGTGAAATCTAGTCGGTTTAAACATGGGCCTTAATTGAACATTATAAAGAAGGTATATCGTAGTTTCAAGTTTATCTTCACTTGGTTTCTCGTACTGGACAAAGCAAGGTTGCGTAGCGTACATCCGCACTCCTCCTCCAAAATGATATACTGACTGACACACCCACTAGCACTCTGCTGGGACTAAAAAAGAAGATTCAATTTATTGTTTAACTTTTAAATAAGGATCTCCTAGGTTAATTTTTGTATTGCACCAAAGTAATTTTGTCGTGTATGAGAATACATAGCCTAAATTTTATCATAGAGGCAGGTGCGATCCTATTCCTACTTCCATTATATGATAACGCAAATTCATTTGTTGGAGTGTTGACTCGCAAGGAATCATATACTAGTCAGAACCTCGTCTTCCGTCCTTCCTTTGCAGTTCACAACTTTGATAAGTAAAGCAGGGAAAGCTAACGACTATGGCGAGTCAAGACTTCCAGTTTAATGGGACACATTTTTAAAGCTTAGCCTCCTCCCCCACCCCTCTCGTTGCAGTTTTTAGGTCTCTGCGTTTATCCTATCAAAGCTGACTCGTTCCCAGCCACCTCTTGTCTCTCTCGATCTCAGAGGTAGGTGTGATGAGCAAAACAACAACTCTGCAAGTGCATCACGCTTTTTTGTACAGTTCGTTGCCGTCACTGCACAACTACGACGTGAAAACGCCTGATCGCAAGTTGAATGGAGGACGTAAACAAGGGATGACAAATTTTTACTTTCTCCTTTTAAACTTGAGTGCAGTCCCCAAGTAATCAACTCCAGAGAAATTCGCCTACATTCGACATTTTCAGCGAATTGGAATAAACATGAAAAACTGTAAAAACACGCGAATTCATTTTAAAAGTGACGTTTTGCTGCCGTCGCCGCCTTCGATGCTTAAGCTCCCTATGAGAGAAGAGAGACGACTGTGGAACAGTCAGGTATTTAAGAAGAACAGAGATTACTGTTCTGAAACTCACCAATTAAACGTCGGCGTGGCCATTTACAGAGCTTCGGAGTTTCTTCATCAGGGTTTTTTTTAGAACGTTATCATCATCATCGTCATCGTCGTCGTCTTCATCAACATTATCATTACCATGATTATTTTCAAAATCATCATTATCATCGTCGTCGTCGTCGTCATTATCATTATTATTAGCAGCTTCATCGTCGTTGTCGTCGTCGACATCATCGTCAACATCATCGTCGTCATTATCATCGCCATCATCATCATCATCCTCCATGAAATAGCCATCAGTCGCCTAAGTCTAAACGCATCAGTCTGCTCTGCTTGATTATCATCATCGTCCTCAACATCGTCATCATCATCACCATCGTCATTATTAGCGACATCGTCGTCAGCATCATCATCGTCGTCGTCGTTTTCGTTGTCGGCATCATCATCATCGTTAACAGCGACAGAATCATCATCATCATCATCATCATCATCATCATCATCATCATCATCATCCTCCATGCAACAGGCGTCAGACGACTAAGTCTAAACTTGTCAGGCTGCCCAGCTTGTCGACGTTCAATACGTTCCTATATCTCTCAATAAGTCAAGACCATACGTTTAACTAATCTTATTATCTAAGTCCAGTCTCCTCACTCCTTCTTTCATTGAATCAATGCGTGTAATAACGTTAACCATTCTAAGAAAAAAGCAAAAATGCAAAAGCGACTTGGCGTTTTCAGATAATTTGGATAGTCAGGCCGTCCTTGTGTGCTATGAAATCGGCTCTGCTAAAATTTCATCCAATAGTTTAAAAGTCAAAATTATATAGATCTATAGGGATAAAGCTTAAAAATAATGACTCGTACACAAAACAATTAGGACGAAAAAGGTGAATAATTCTAAAGAATGTAACAAAAAGTACCTTCAAAGTAATAATAATAATAATAATAATAATAATAATAATAATGATTATAATGATGGTTATAGAAAAAACGGTACTAAAAGTGGCAACTAAAATGAGACAATGCTTCCTGCTGGAGTTTTGAAACGTAACTGCTGTAAAGTCGGCTTGCGGCTTCGTTTTCAATAATCAATCAAGACTGTTATGTTGGAGGTATTTCCTTTTCTCTTGTTATTATCATTTTCGTAATCATTATTATTGTGTTTCTTATTCTCATATTATTTATTTCACTGTATTTTCAATTTATCATTATAAGATATATTTTTAAGTATTGTTATTTTATTGTCTATTTATTTTTCTTTCCTTTTATTTATTTTCTTATTTTAAGTTCATTTTTGTTCCATTTTTCTTCATTTATTTACACTTGTTTGTCATTTTCTTTCCTTTTGTGCTTCAAATGAGTTCTGATCATGTGCTTCATTTGCATGTTATCATTTTTAGTTTTATCCCTACTAGCCTTTTGAAAATCCTCCGAGAAGAATGCCAAGACTATCCGATTTATCGGGAAAACTCAAGTCCCTTTTGCCTTTGTTGTTGTGTTATATAGGTCTTGAGCTGGACAATCTACTCTATTTCTTTCCGCCTTCTCATCCCTATCATTTTAAGGGCAATGCAACCCTTTGCGCAAACTCGTTCCATGGGTCTCCTCATACTCATCCCCCGAGAGGAACCTGGGAACAAGATTGGCCTGAGCCTCAAGAGGTTCTGCGACAAACGTATTTCAAGTTTAAATTTCAATGCACGTTACACCTGCTAAAGGTCATTGAGTCATCATCATCACCATCACGGTTGTCCTTTGCCGCTGACATCATCATTACTTTATCGTTAGCGTCATAACCAAGCATTATTATCAATACAATAGGTTGCCAGTCATTTTTTCTGTCCTATTCGTGACAATACACCACCAAACTGTTCTAGATCTCTCTAGAAAAAGGAGACAAGATTGCAGCAAATTTAGTGAAGGCTTTGACAGAATAAAGGTCGAGCTACAATCTTTTTTCCTCCCGGTTTCTTGCAGTTTTAACACATTGTCCACTTAGTCTGTCGATACAAAATTTTTAGAATTTTCCCGCGCACAGTTTCGATTCGAGCCTTTCAGATCAGTGCTTGCAAATTACTTGGCGAAAGGTAGGCATTAAATATTTTTTGTATTCATGTACTTGCCTCTGTCGAGTTAATCATGTTCGGCTCATATCCTTTTTAAGTCACTGCTGGCTAGGACTTCATGACTGCGGAGTCATGTCAGGGTGCCACATTTGGAGTCTTTTAGGATCTAAATAAAATACATCTCAAGAACAAGAAATTTAGCTTTCGACAACTGACAATTTATAATACATATTTCTCTCCTCTTAGTACTGGCGTGGGTTCGAATCATAAATCAAGCAACCTTTTTAGCATTAGAAGTTAAGGAGAATATGTTTGCTAATATGCAACGCATGTACAATTGTAGATCGAAGAGGAACTTTAAACTATAGGGAAACTGCATTTGGATGAAGTATGCTCGCCATTACGAAGATTTAAATAACGGTTACAGTTTTTTATCCCAAAAGAGCCTCCTTCTTAGCAACTTTTAGATAGGGCCCTGTAGGTCTACAACTTAAGCAAAGACCATATGTTTTTGTTGTCGTTGTTGTTGTTATCAATTTTCTTTTCTGGTATTTTTTGAAAGTGTTCGCATTTTATCTGTACTTACCCTATGGTCTGCCAGGCCGGTTCGTTCAAATCACTATTGAAGAGACTTCGGGATTTGCTTCTGCTCTCTGTCGTAAGGAATTTTCTGATCTAAATGTAAGGTTTCTGAATAACATGGATTTAGAATGCAATAAATAGTTTCCCCTTAGTCATTACAACTGAATACTGATATCAATCCCTTTTAATTTTTGGTAATCGTTCCACCTAGCCTAGTCCTTACGCGTTAAACTGGTCTCTACCGTGAGCTGTGACGTCACCGAGAGAGAATCGCCGAGAACCTACCTTTTCCCAGACCTCGCGCGGACAACGGGGCTAGAGAAAATGCCTGGGGACTAAGCTGAGTTCCACCCTCTAGTTTTGGTCCAGATGGTAGCGTAACCTTCGTTTCGGACATAACTTCTTGGATCTATGTTCCATTAAAACACGACATTCATCTTTGTAGAGATCAAAAGGATGACCATTGGAATTAAAAGTCATGGCTTGAAATAATGATCAAAGGCTTTTTTGGCCGTTCCAGAATATTTTGGGTGAACAGCTTTAACCTTTCTGGTACTTACCTTAGATCTTGTAGGCAGGGTCACGTGTTCATACCGCTACGTCACTGGGCCGGTTCATGCTAAGCAACGACTGTCTACGTATTGGAGACAGCTTCTATAATTGCACAGACCTGAGTGAAAAGCTTCTTAAAACAGATTATCAAAGAAAACGTTGCACCAGGACAGATGAAAATCAACTTCAAACTTTACAGCTTCTTTTAGACGCCTTCGCCCTGAGGACGAGGTTGCGACGCCCGGGCTTTTGAATGCCAGTAATATTTCATATCCATTTGCTTACTTATGAAACAATGTTCACGGTTTGAAATCCCACTGGAACAGAGGTCCTAAGTTACCTATAAAGTTACGAATTTTGGTGCAAAAGGAGCAAAACTGACTTTAAAAACTCTTTCCTTAACTGAAACTACGCACTCTTTCGGTAAGAATGTTTAACCTCTGAAAGCGAAGACTTTCCCATATTCTGGTACCTACAGGTTACAGATCACTGCTGATGGGAGCTCAGAGCTGTCATAACACGGCTGGACTTTTTTGAGCTAGACAAAATGCTCCTTAAAGACAGTTAATAATATAAACAAAAGTGGCTTTCTCGTGCAGTTAGAATAAAATTTCAAGCTCCATTTCCTTTAGTAGGTCTTGGGATTGACTACTGACACCCAATTAACTTCTGCCAGCTATCAACAAACACTCTATTCAGTGCATCTTTTGTGATCCTACAACATTAAAATTGCACCCTTTGCTAACTAGTAGCACCGGTAATTAAACAAATATCGTGGGTTTGATTCCCACCAAAGCGTGAATGAATAAGTTTAAGTGTCACCTGGGGATAAGTGGATGTATCAGCAAATTCAGATTAGGTGGTCTTATGGTCCGTTTCATTCTTCCTTACCTCTTAAAGGAAGCATGTAAACGCTTACTTCACGAGCCAAATCAGAAACACAGAAAGATCATCTAACAGTTAAAACGACTGAAAGAAGAAACTGATGTCTGCGTTACCTTAAGAACTTGGAGTCGTTTCTCAGTCGTAATTAGTGCCGCCATGCGTTTCTTCAGGAACGCAGCCAAAGGTACATCCAAAACGAGCTGCTTGAGAGCATACGTTTTTCAGTCGTAATTAGTGCAGCCATACGTTTCTTCAGGAACGCAGCCAAAGCTACATCCAAAACGAGCTGCTTGAGAACATACGTTTTTCAGTCGTAATTAGTGCAGCCATGCGTTTCCTCAGAAACGCAGCCAAAGGTACTTCTAATACGAACTTCTTGAGAGCATACGTCAAACAATCAGTTTGGAGTTCTCGGTCTTGAGAGGGCGCGCCCAAAAAGACGTCTTTGAAGCGGCGACTGATGTTCGAGCAAAAAAATAGTCTTAAAAGATGACGTCCAAGGTTTCTGAAATAAAACTTGTTAAAAGGAGAAAAAAAAAGGAGAAAAAACAAGCAGATGAATATCTCTTTCCTAAACTTTATTTTTCATCAGCTTTTAATTACCTACAACTCAATTACAATAACCCTAATATAAACATTTCTTCCTTCACTCAGCACTTCACTTGCGACTTCCAAAAAGGTAGCTCCATGCGTTTCTTCAAGAACGCATCCAAGAAAGGAAAAAGAAGAAAAAATAGCCGTGTGAGATCCTGAGAAGGCGCGCCGTGTTTCGATTCAATGCAGAAAAAAGTTGCGGTGGAGTCCATAAAACGGAAAAATATATGATTTCGAAGTACCAGTACTTGAAACGAAAAATTAGTTAGTAGAACACGTTGACGCGACACTTTTAAAATCTCACTCAATGGCGTAATTGTGTTAAAAGACATCACACTTACAACTCAGTGTTTTTTGGTTTTATTTTTATTGTCATTATTACAACAAGTATTTAATAATATTCCTGTAAATGAAATCATCATTAGTATTTATAATTAATTAATTTATAATTCTAGCATTAAAATAAAAGAAAAAATCATACAGACAATGCATTAGGTGAAGTGTTTTTATTGAATTGAGTTACGGCAGTTTACAGAAATTAAGATATCTATGACGCTAGATTGGGTGAGCTCCTACAGAATTCAGCACATCACTTGCGACTTCCAAAAAAGTAGCGCCATGCGTTTCTTGAAGAACGCATCCAAAAAAAGGAAAAAGTAGAAAAAATAGCCGTGTGAGATCCTGAAAGGGCGCGCCGTGTTTCGATTCAGTGTTAAAAAACGTTGCTGTGGAGTCCAAAAAACGGAAAAATATATGATTTCGAAGTACCAGTACCTGAAACGAAAAATTAGTTAGTACTCAATGCGCGTAATTGTGTTAAAAGACATCATACTCACAACTCAGTGTTGTGAATGGACCGAGCCGAAGATCTAATCAGCTAACAAAGAAAATGAATCCACATACCTTGTGCCACGTTGAACTATCACTTGGGCTGATTGATGCGGTGCAAGGTTTCCATTAGCCACGAACGTTGCCGTAGAAATCATAATTGCCGTACGCTATTCCAGACCAAGCGAGTCTGCTTTGCGCAAACTTTGTACCAGCATCAATCAGCCCTACCTTATCTGGGCTGCTGCACTCTGTCGTCATGTTCTTCCACCAAAGGACCAAGGGTAGGACAAAAAATCCAATAGACAAAGGCGTAGAGATGTATAGTCCATGACGTTATTGTTGTTGTTGTTGATGATGACTTGGAGTTGCTCCGAAGAAGTTCGGCCGGCCAACTAGAATTAAATTTATCAAATATCACTAGCTGTCTCAACTAACATTGTACTATGCGACAACCACAACAACCACCGAACATGGGATCCAAGATAAGATTGAAATTCAACTTCTGCGCGGAAGAAAATTGTTTTGATTCGTTTCATAATTTGTTAAATTCGCTCCTCAATGGAAGGAGAGAGGAAAATATAGGGCCTTAATTATTTTGGAAATCTCAACGTTAGTCAAGACAGCTCTTTAAAGTTATTACTCTATGCTGTCCTCTCTGGCTTTACCTTGCCTTCCTAATCATGAAGTCGTTTACACTACGAAGTCACAGGCTTCTGTTTGCATAGAAGCAAAATGACGTCTTAATGTAAACGATCAACAACACCATGGTCGTCGTCATCATCATTGTCAATGTCCGGCTGATTTAGTCCTACAAGATTCTTCTTCTCCGTTCATCTCTGCTAAGGCAGCTACCTCGCCCACTTAAGTAACTTGACTACTGGACTATCTTTCTATGGCTCTCGAAGTTCTTTGTTCTCCTTTCTTCGGCCGGCCTTTTCTCTTGATGTAGCCTTTGACCCACAATGCAGTAAAAAATACACTTTATTCATATTTCCAAAATTTTGTTACAAGATTGATTTGGCTCAACTTAGGACATACACCAAAAACCTTTGGAGGTATGAAACACCTCCGAAGACTCCCGGAGGAAGAAGAAACCAATGGCCACGAACTGTCGACGTGAAGACTACGTACGCCTACCATTTGTAGACGATCTGTGCCTGCGTGTAGTGCAATGCAGGACTTCCTAAGAAGAAAACCCTCCAACAAGGCAAAATTGACAGGAAAACAAAGCAAATCGTCTTAGTGTCAATGATGCCACAACTAGAGTGTCCTCTCCTGCTACTTACTGAAAGACTACCTATAACCTGCCAGGTTTTCACCTGAATGCCACTCAGGGGCACGCATATCAAGGTATGTTAGGCCTTTACATGTGTGCCCCGAAATATTCGGCCTAAAAATAGCATTCTCGTGATTACTATGCAGGCTAATAACCCTTCTAAAAGAATATCGGCTTGTTCGTTCTCCTCCAACGATGAAACTGCGTCGTAGATAGGTCTCGAAGACTTCCTACGCTTACGATTTGTAAATGATCTAGCCTATGGTGTGTGAATTGTCCCATATTGCCTTGGCAACCTGCAACAAGGTGTTAGCTCTTCACGAGAAACAATGTCTGGTGGCAGATTACCTTTTTTGTACGACTAAACCTCTCAACTAATCTACCCTCACAAGTTCGAAGTCTGCAATACATCCTCGACCAAAAATTTTACTTTATACCTTTACTGTTTAACATCAAAAGCCAAATTGGAAGGAGTAGACCCGAATTTGCGAGGCTAAACTAACTATTTACCTGTAACCAGAGAGACCACTAAGCTTGTATACAGTAACCAAATGAGGTCCTCGCACTGTAGCTGAATGATCTGAAGTCTCTAGTTTACTAAGTTATGTCTTAGAATAATTACTGTCTGGTTGAACCTTGCAGAGGAAAGCTTCAATTGACCAGCGCATAGACTATCAAGTGAAGTATGATAGATCAATTCAATTGGCGCAACTAACGACGACAACAACTACGGCGGCGAAATCCATCTGAGAAAGCCCAAATAGATGAAGCCGAAGATGAAGCCAAACGGAATTCAAAAAGCCGAGCCTATTTCTTAAAGCCGAACTCGCGTCGCTGAGCAAACACCTGCAAAGGAACCCAACTTATGAAAAAGGGCAGGGGAGGCCCTTACCAGCCCGGGGAACCCCTCTAACTGATCTAACTACCGTTAAGTTAAGCCGAAAAAAGTCCGGAAACTGCAGGCCGAACGTGTGTGGAAAGTATGCTTTGCAAGGTTCATCCAGAGCTCTATATACCTCCCTTGTCCCAACCCATAAATAGTGCATCTGACCTGTAACATTTCAAGAGATTGGGTAAGCTGTGCTGATTGGAAGCTGAGTAGACAAGGATGATGGTCTGTGGTCTGTGGTCTGGTAGTCTGGCGTTCTGATCTGATGGTCTGATTTGGGGGTCTCAGGGCGAGTGGCCCGATCTGGGGTCGGATCTGATGATCTGGTGTGGTGGTCTGATTCAAGGCCGATCTGATGGACTGGTTTTCTAGTTTAATCTGCAGTTGACTGCTTGTCTGTGAGGACGATGGTCGGGTCTATGGGCTGAAAATTGAAAAGATAAAAAGCTGAGTAAATAATAGCAAAATGGCTCAATTATGCGTCAGAAAGCTACGTAAAGAGAAACGGAGATCAAATTTGGAAATTCATATCCAAAATCAGTTACAACTTTGAAAAGCACTTTAAATCGTAAAAAGGTTAATTTTGCAAAAAACCAACCAAACTAATTCAGGTTTCTGGTGACGATCTTTGCGAATCTTTCCTATTCCGAATAAGTATCGTAAATTGCAATAATCAACATCATGGTAACTATCAAGGCTCTGTCGCAATCTATTCACGCGAGATTTCGCGCGAGAGGTCGCCTAAAGTTGGCGCGTAATGTGATTATAAAAAATGAGGTGTGAATCAAGGATTGATTGCAATTGGTTGTTCGTTTTACAACAATCAAGCCAAAATCTGGCCAAAATAGAGGAGACAATCTAAAAAATGCGAAAACTGATCAATATTTTACAACTATACCACAATTAAGTCACTCTAGGATTCAACATCAATCTAACAATTAATAATAAATTGTCAATAGTCTAGTTATCATTTCTACTGTTTATAGCTAGCCATTTTAAACTATATTGTTTGCATGTATGTATCTCTTATTCATTTAAATAAGGTTCGTTCGAATTTAAGAGCAATCTCATCTAACATAAGAAAGCCGTCGATGACCTTAATAAACCTCAGATAGTCCAACATGTTTAAATAGAAACCAATACCGAGTAATAGTATGAACAAAAAAGGTTGTTCGAAATTGCCCTATTAAGACTTTGACAACCACGGCCCCTCGCATTTTTAATTCCCATCTTCAACATTCATTTGAATCATATGGTTCTTTTTCTTTATTCTGTTACATATAAACTGCTGTTTAAAAGATAGAAATGCACGAAAACATCTTATGCAAACTTCAAGGCTTTCCGTAATAGCTCAGGCCCATCTTTATTTAAAAGCGCGGTGGCCTCATTTTGTGATGTTAACTCCGTCAAAATCTCGCTGTTGTACACTGAGGGAAAATGAATAAAATTAGTCGTTTTTGTTAATTCCTTTCTTGGTCACCAATATGAACTTTGAAGAATACCAAGACATGAATTACTGGGTTAAAATTAATACTTTATGTGGACATTGATGTCTCAACTGAGCTTCGCTTGTACTTTAGTAACAGCCACGTGTACGACCCGGGCATGTACGAGCTGCATAGGGGTTTCAAAATCATCCAAAAATTTTGTTCGGGCATTTGCTTACATTTCTCTCCCTATTTCTCCTTTCACAAAAAATAAGTTAACTTCAAAACGAAAACATTCGACTACGAAATAACTTAATTTTAAGTTGGACTGGCCGGAATACAAATGTCAAACGTCAAACCGAACTGACGATAACAAAACTTTAACGTAGTAATTTACCTCGTTCGCTGGTTTTAACATCCCAGGCAGGCAAATTAAACCACTTTTCGTGGTTAGCTTTCTTGTAGTGAAGCTGAGAAAGACAGATAGCCAGATTATTGTGGAAGCGCCCTGTTTTTCTATCGTGAAGAAGCCAGCATGTCCGCAACCAAAGTTAACAATTTTTGAATGTGGCGCTAAACAACGTTTTGATTTGAATAATAATTTCTGATTGGATCAGTTTCTTACTGCACGTGTCAATGTAGCAAGAACAAGGGTTGTTTACCGTATACACCTCAGGGCATTTGGGACTTGTGTGGTTAATTAACATTATCAAATATTTAAAAAGGTCTTGGGCGAGTGAACCATTTGCAAGGCCGAAAAACTGGTTATTAAATTTGGTGGAAAAGGAAAACGTAAAGGAAAATCTGGCAAAGTCGTGAAATCTTGCTTTTTTAAACCAAACCTGGCAAGCGTCTGCTTGACACAAAAAAACTTGAATTGTAAAGCTTGATTTCTACTTTGTAGGGGTATGCAGTTTTAATGTTTGTTCTTTCTTTTCTTTCCTCTTTCCCTTTTCTTCTTTTATTTTGTTTAGGTGATGGAACACAGCGCAGTCAAGAAATTTGTCGGAGTTTTTGTATTTATCGCTTGGTAGAAGCCCACATAAAATCAGTCCTTCCTCTCGTGAAAGAAAGCCGCAAAATTGGCGGAGAAAGACGATGGATGATCGCGACAAAAGTTTAACGCAGTCTTTAACATTTTTCACGAAGCCGAGAGCAAGGCGTAAGGTTTAAGTGGCGGAATTTGAACACCAAAGGTAGCGAAAGCCAAACCATTTTCTGATTGTCGCTTTAAACTTTTCGTGCCAGCAAGACTAATATACTTCCTAACTAGCACTGTTGGTAACGAAGAAATTCATAAAGATGCAAAACAAGACCATATCGAATCCTACCGCCCCGAAGGAAGTCATTTTTGTTGTTACAAAGACTTATACGCCGAACTTCCATAGAATGAGGGTCATGTAGATCGATTGCAGCGCCGATTCAGTTCTGACTATCTATACTTTGCGACGGGATGTCTCACAGTACTGAAAAAAAAAACTGTCGTGTAATATGATTGGTTATTTATAATTAATTAGTTTTAAAAAACAATATTAGTAATGTATTTACTCCTTTGCTTGTTTCACCTCGTCAACAGAACTTAGTTTAAGACTCTATCAGTCTGCGGACAAGGCAACTTCAACTGGAATCTCAGTATTACGAGCATTTGATTGCCCGAGCTTAGTCCTGACATATCTAGCTAGCACAAATGTGAAAAGTCCTGTTTTTTTTCATTTTCCTTATTAGCCCCTGAGAAGTTCCCACCAAGAACGAATCAAACCTTTTCTTGATTAACTACTGTGGCTGCACGTAAATTAGGTAACGGCGTTATTTCGTTGTTATGACAACTCAGATGTCACTGCAACCCTGATCATAACTAATGTTCACCTTTATATAATACAGCTGTGGTGGTAATTTTTCCAGATCTTTATCGATGGCGAGTGACGTAGTTAATGCTCAAACTTGGAAGGTATTGGCCCTGAAAAACCTCATCGAGCCACCTTAACTAATTGTTATACACGAAAATAATATCAGACAGCTGCTTATAATAAACACCAAATAGCGATTGGTTAAAAAATAACTTACATACGGTATCATTACAAGCAACCTGCGGTAAAAATATTTAGACACGACCAGTGCTTACAGCTGCTTATATTTTTAAATCGTTTAAACGTTTTATTCGAGTGAGAAGTCAGGGAGAACTAGGATGGTCTCATCTGGTCATTTTGAGATTTTTGTATCTCTTTTGTTTTTAGCTTTGACCGGTAAGTGTTGAGATCTTAATACTGTTCTTGTTTTTTCTAACCACGCGTGGTTGGGAAAATGTCATGATAAACGTTGGAATTATCTCTAGTTTAGAAAACAACGGCGAAATTACGGAAACCTTACATATGACTCGCTCTCGGCTGTAAAAAGTTCCCGTGTTTGACCCATCTGATACTTTTCAAAGTTGAGTACGGAATTAGAATGTTTTTAATCTATATGCAGAATGTGATCATGAATAAAGTTCAGAACTTCACGAACAGACAGCAACAGCCAAACATAACTTAAGAAAACCTCATCTTTTGCTGCAAACTCTACAAAAAAACTGTACTCGATCAGTTTTTTGTCGAACTTAATCAGTTTTTTCGCAGGAGCAGAAATATGTGATGTGCGTTTTTGAGAATTAACACTTGAACAGCTGAAAGTACATCAGTAATAGCCCGGGGAAGCATATGTAAATCTCAACTAATATTTTTATGTTTACTGTTAAACTGAACTGAAAGTGCCCCAAATATATCGCAGAACATAAGTCTTTGAGTTGATTTGATCTTTGAATATGACATGGATTGCGTTTATTAAACAACGGAAAAATTACTTAAACGACAACCACAGTGAAACGTTGCTTGCAATTTTCGCTCCATTTTAAGAAATGAGAATTATACACCTCTATTTATTTGCCATCAATTTCCTTGTATTAAAGTTTCCGCACATTGCTTTCGTTTAAGCCTATGTTTGTCAACTAGCACATCTGGGTATTCAGAGATAATTTGCGCTGTCAGTAAGCTTATTCTGTACATCATTAAGAGGTTTATTTTTTTGAGATGTCTTTTATATTGGCATCAAAAAATTTAGCCATCTCTCATTACGTACTACCTTTTTCTTTTACAAAAAGAAAGGAATAAGAGAAAAAAGTGGTGGCAGAGCCAATGATCATGACGGGACAATTAATATATTTTTACTAAGTCATTATTTAGTTCTCGACTTGTCGCGTAAACCGTTTTGCAGGTGGTATTTCGATGACAGCTTGTCTCTGTTGCCAAGGGCGTAGCCAACTTTTCGAGTAGTTTGCAGGCCTGTGTGGCTGACTTTCATTTCCACATATCCTGAAAACTGCACGCATGACTTCACCAACACTTTGAGCTCTTAAGCTTTTCAGCTCACCCCCAAAACACATAATTTTTTATAAGCGGTAGAGCGATCAAAACAAAAATTTGTAGGCCCTGGGTCTATGGGCTGGCTACGGCCTTGGTTGCCACAAACAGCATCTTTTTACAGTCCTCATTATTAACTGGAAGTGCATTAAGCTATGTCACTCCAAGACTGAGTTGCGTATTAAAAACAACGCCAAAAAGTAATGGTGTAGTTATTAGTAATTAATGGAATGCATCGTGGTAACCAATGGCTCCTACCTCTCGGGCATTTGTTATCTTTTTGGCAGAAACAATTAGCTGCAAATGCCCACGATGAGACCAGCAGATCCGTTATAATAACGCCGATCTTTGGGCTTGAAAACGTGAACAAATGCCCCACCTTCTCGGAGACAAAGCAAAAATCTTGCCTGTGTGAAAGAGGCTTTAAAACCTCAAATCCACGAAGTGAATATAATAAACGCAACAGTATTAACTGTCACAAATACAACCAAAATAAACTGTACTTTATTCATAGAATATCGATCGCCTGAGCGTTTTCATTTCGAAACAATGTCGCAACAATGTTGCAACGCCGTGCAATTCTGCAGAGTAAGAAGACGGATGTATCTTTTCAGATAGGGTCATTTTTTTAATATAAATCTTTCATGCAATCTTTAATTGAAACAGTGACACTTCTCTATTCAAATTCTTCGCAAAGCTTTCCAAACTGAGCCCCGCACGCCGCAGTTTTTTATCCACAATAGATTGCTCGCCTTTCCAGAATGTCTACAATAGCTGTGCTTACTCATCCGTCCATTGGCCAGTTCGGTAAGAGCAACAATATTACAATAAAACCGCTAAGAGTTATGAGAGACAACATCTTTCTTTAAACAGCTTTGGTTACGTACTCATAATACGAAATAGATTTTCCTTTTTTAAAAGTGGTAGAAATTATGAAATTCGACAATGGCAAATTCGTTCCCAATGCCCTGGGGGATGGGTACATTTGGAATTGACTGAGTCAGTACGCATTCTGTACAATTTACTGATAGTGCATAGCAATTTGGCTATATTTTATGCGCGGTCACGCCTTCTGTTGGCCTCATCACAAAAGCTGACAACTTTGTGTAGCCTGTAAATAGAAAATTATGTTCCATGAGCTACAATTCCGACGAAAAAGTTTCAATTTTACAGATTTGCGTAATATACGACAACTTTATCTTTTAGATCCATTTAGGTTTCTGCGAAACTGCCCAACAACACAACTGTCCACCAACACCCCCCCAACCCAACATTTTGCCCCAAGTGAGACGCAAATGTTAACGTTGAGTTAGGGGAGGGGTAGGTTGGCAGTTTCTCAAATTTCACCTGCGCACATTTAAACTTGATTTTAAGTAAAGATAAACAACAATTTTTAGAAATTAAAGTGGACAAAGCTTCTTATTTGCACCGAGGCGCAATGTCACCCCATGCAAGGGAATCCAAGACAGTCATGACTGGATTCTAAATTCCTCGCAGTGGATTCCAAATTCCAGGTACTGGATTCCTGACTTTGGAAAGTGGAATTCGAATTCCGTATTCCAATCTTTAATTATATTTCTTGAGCTGTGTTCTGGATTTCAAAAAGCCCACGATGCCGAATTCTACGAACAAAAAATTTCCCGGATTCCGGAAAGCGGATTCCCCTTGCACGGGACGAGATACGGACATATGTGTATAGAAAACATAGTGGTGATAATTTACCGAGGCCGCCAAGCGGCGAGTTAAATATTCACCACTAGCCACCGACACTGAGTTGAATAATTGTTTTAGTATAAACTAAAACAGTGAGATAATTGAGGGCAAAAATGATGATTTTTAAATTCATTTACTGTTGCCAACGATTACAATTTTGGCGCGCAATTTACTGAACGGCCGCGGTCGTCGCTTTTTCTTACCGACAATTAAAATCTTGAAGGCATTTGTTTAGCTCTCGCGGGGAAATTTCTTCAAAAGGAGTTGTGAATTCCTTTTTTCAACTAAATAAAGTAACGCAAGAATCATTAATAAGCTTAATTTGCATCTGTAAACAAAAACCTTTTTCACCAGTGTTATTGATAAATTCAAGTCAAAAAGACAAAGCTTCACCTGTTAAAACTTCCAAACTAAACTTCGTCACCTTCTTCGTGTATTTCGGGGACAGCTTGCTTGATTAGTTGTGAAATTTCTTTGTTTGTTACAGCAGCAAACCGGGAAGGCATTTTGCTCGCAAATTACGCGAGTTTGGTGTCGCTCGCTCGGAGGAACTGGAGGTAATCAGAGAATAGTGCAGAATATTCACTGATTGAGTAGCCAATCAGAGCGCGCGAAAAACACCATCCACTGTTTTGTAAGTATATACTAAACAGATATATCAAGCAAACCTACAGTTACATACAGCCTAACCTTTCTTACGTGGTCAGGATTAGCCTGCGAGCAAGCTCTCCTAGTGTTCCCGGGTAATCAGTATTAATAATGGCCATCTTTCAGGTGAATGTCGTAAATTGAAGTTCCCTGCTTCTTTCTCCTTTACTGACAAACGTCTGAAAGGCCATACAATTAGAACAAGCCAAGTCCCGGACATAGATATCTGTGAACTGCTATGCTACCAGGAACCTAACTGTGTTAGCATTAATTTTAAATACGAAGTGTGCTCGGTGGCAGGAGGCAGCTACAACTGTGAATTAAACAATTCAACTCATCTGGGACACGATCAGGATTTCGTGGACGCAAAAGGATACGTTTATCGTGGAGCAGAGGTAAACAGTTATGAAGTTCCTCTACTGAAGGAACAAAGAAATATGGAATATATCTGCAGTGATATCTATGCCCTTTGCAGATTATAAAATTGGAATAAGAATTATAATTAGAAAGTGGGCAGCGTGGCTGAGTGGTCAACACACTAGATTAATGAAAAAGAAAATCCGTTATTTACCCTCGGCAGTCATTTATAGCAACAATGCTAGTGGGGCTGAGCAAATGTCTGAGGCAGATAATTGGGTTCGAGGTGCGAGAACGCAACCCCTAATTTGTGTTGGGTTTCTGTGAATTATTGGGTGTCCTGTGCAATTAATAAAGGAGGTTTTTTCGAGATTGCATTTGTCGTCGTCGTCGACACACGTTTGCCTCGCGTTGAGGCGCATGCTTACGTTTTGCCTCACTTTGACGAACTAACTCACGTGGTCATTCGTGCGTCCTCGGCGTTCACCATTCAAGCGTTTGCTGAGGTCTTTTATTCTGTCTTCGTAAAGCGTTCATCTTTTAAAAGTTTGCTGAATCTTCGTAAAGCGCACATATTTCAAGAGTTTACTGAAGTTCTACTATCGATCTGTATTGGCTGAATCTTTCAAGACGTTTTTCAAACGTTTCGGCGGCCGTTGTGCCACAAAGTAAATCTACAGCGTTGTGTATCTCGATGGCCGTTGTGCCACAAAGTAAATCTACCGAGATGTGAAGCTCGGCGGCGCCGTTTCATCATGACTTGTGATATTTTCAGCACCGGACAAACGAACATTTTAGGTCTATGTTATTTATTCGGAAAAAGTTATAAACAGCCCACAGTAGCTCCACTCAAGTCACTGAAATTAACACACTCGACCAAATTACTGCACTTATTGAGACGGACCATACGATATAACTAGCCTTCAAGGCGTTCATATGAAACCACTCTCCAGCGATCGCAGCGATCCCAGCGACAACAATCGCTGAGATATGAAAATTGCCGTCTCAGCAATCGTTGTCACTGCGATCGCTGGAGAGTGGTTTCATATGGAAACCGGGCTTAATCTATCGCGTAATACTCCTTCCACCCTTCCTCCTCAACTGCTACCTGTACAACTTACAAACATATCAAACCCACTTTTCTAAGCTTCGATTACTCCTAGTTTTTAAATCAAACATAACAGTGTTAAGAATCCCAACTGGCCGGAGTCAAACCAGCTAGCTAATAACAAGTGTGGACGAGGATATGAATTCGGGACTACGGAGAATTAACAAATCTAGCTAGCGGTCATCCAGAGCGGGTCTTGAACTTGTCTTTTTTCTTCTTTATTCTGTTTTCAAATTCTTTCTTTCTACCACGTAACTTACAAAATTTCCTTTTATCTAAAGAGTGCTTGTGATAAATCTCCTTGTGAGAACGGTGGAACATGCCAAGCTGGATTTACAGAAAAAGGATTCCGTTGTTTGTGCCCGGCTTATGTCACCGGTATACGCTGTGAACACGGTAGGGAACGTTAAAACTGTTCTTCGTAATATCAACATGTTTTATGGGAAATGGAATCTTTTCCTAACTCACCTAAATTTTTAGGTTAGGCCAGTGTTGCTCGAAAATTAACTGAAGCTAAGGTTTAAAGCTTAAAATGTCAAACAAAACACTCTTGTGTAGGAGCATCTTTCTAGATGAAAGTGCCATACCTAGGTCAATAACTACAACTGAATATCTCATTCTGGAAGGGTGCAAGACATTTAGTTAATTTCGCGACGTAGGGGTTTGTGTAGTCTTAAATTAGGGATGGAGCTCAAAATATGTAAATAAGCCCCCACAGTCTCGATTTGCCCTTCCTCGCCAGGAAAACATTTGTAACAGTAAGTTGTGTGGTTTATGTTACCTTTTTAATTAGCCTTTAACTTTTTAATTCACATAATTATGCAACGTTAAGTACTTAAATTTTTTCTGGTGAACTGATAAACTGAAACTAAACTGATACTTATTACCTGTAATCTTTAAGCGTACATTTTATAAACTAGTAACAACCAGAGGTTACGGAGTGCGGGCGAGAACGATCTAAGGGCAAAACGCTTTTGCTCCATCGCTGTGCTTTGCGTAAGTTTCAAGCGACAGATAGCCAAAACACGCGTGATGAGATTACAAGTGATCATGATAGAAAGTCTAAACGCGCGTGATCAAATTGCACTCTGTGCAACCCATTCATTCTTAGTAGAAGTCCAAACGAATGCTGGCTACATACATGCGACGCATGCGTTATAACAACCTGGAGATTAGGATTGCGGGCTCCTCTTGTCGCCCGCAATTAAATCCGGCCCAGCTGTTTTCTATGAATTCTTTAGGGACCGGCTATATTTTTTCATGTTAATGGCATACTAAGGAGAAAATATCCACACTGTGTTTAGTCTTTGGATTGAAATTTTAATCATCTTATTTACAGTGATGGAAATCAGTTGTAGGGATATGAAAAACAAAGGTCATTCTAAGGG
>BOPM01000680.1:92838-131197 GCA_022179025.1 Porites australiensis | reverse complement strand
AGAAAATTCAATCGTCGCAGGTCGAAACAAAATTCGAACTTCACCTCTCGATCATCGCACCGTGTCAATTTCACGGCTGTGATTTGCATACTGTGCAAATCAGTATTCAACGATGTTTGGCGTTGACTTGGGAAAGGCCGATCTGAAATCAGAACAAAACGACACGAGTGGCCGAGGTGCGAGAGCTCGAAACATCTACAGCTCAGCTAGACAATTCCAACGCCTTGAGTCCAAACAAAATCGAACTTATAATATAATTATTCATTTCAATCGTCGCAGCGTGTCAATTTCTCCGCTTACTTGCCTATTTTACCGAAGGGAAGTTTCATTCACAATTCACCATAAATTTTTACTGGTTTATATCACGCTCTTTCAATCGTCAACACTGCTATTCAGTTGTTTATCTTGTCTGCAAAAGTAAACATGTGCGCGATAAAGTTGCAAATTTTTCAACAAGTTGAGCCCTCAAAAATTAGCGACGACGGGCTTTCAAGCGTTCTGCTTGAAACTTTGCATATTTCTGGCGTTACATAGCCCCACAATAACTCCAATACGGAGAAAAAACACGGTTGAGGAAATGTAACGCGGAAAAATGGGCGAGCGAAGCGAGCCGAGCTAACTTCGCTCGCCGTTTTTGTCATCGTGCATTGATTCGCACGGCTCCGATGATGCTTTGCGTCGAAACGTTAATAGAAATGTTCGAACGGTATTTTGCATCATTGAAATAGCAGAAGTCGTTAGTTCACTAGCGGAACTTGAATACAATCCATGACTTTATATCTGTCAAATCCACAGTAAAAGGAAGTTTGTGTAAATAAATGTTCGATCGACGGTGTAAACAAAGTCTCAAGGCGCTTATCGTAGGATTTGTTCTCACGGCTTGTCTTTCGAATTCAACTTCCAGAAATTTTTTTTCGATTGCCTGTTTGTGAATGTTCATCGGCATTATCGCAAAACTTCAGAAACCTCCAAGAGCTTCTGAGCTTTGAGAGCAATATATAGTCTCGTGCAATGCAATCCGCTTTTGAAACATCACATAATTTTCATCACGGTAGTTGCAGTCACGTGCTAGGTAACGAAAAAGTTAACGTGTATCAAGCTCCATCGCGTACAAAAACACAACCTTAATTTTACGAGAGATTAACTCAAACTTTAAAGAACTCGCTATATTTCCTAGTAGAATAAAAGGCATCGATTCTCGAAAGTTTTCAAGGATTGCGAACGCAATTTCAGAGCCAAAGATTGGTCAGACGACGTCGTGTTTGTTACCGCTGATGGCCGGCCAGATAAGCCCAGAATCGCATAGACATGATGTTATTTATATTCACCTCCCATGATTCAACAATAATTAGTAGCCATTCAAAGACCCGAAGCGGTGAGCGGAGTTAGCTGTGCTGTATATTTTCTACGTTTCACTCAGCTAACATAATCATAGCACCGTATAATTGACAGGTTTTGACAAACGGTTTTTGTGAGCGCTGCTTCATGCTAGAACGGCTTTTCCCAACGCTTCCAACGGTTTAGAACACATTTTTTCCAACGGCTTTTCTCAAGGCCTTCAACGGGTAGGGGAAAAAAACCCAACGGCTTTTTCTAACGCTTCCAACGCTTTGGAACAAAGTTTTCAACGGCTTTTCTCAACGCCTTCAACGGGTAAAGGAAAAATCCCAACGGTTTTCTCAACGCCTCCAACGCTTTAGTAAACGTTTTCAACGGGTACCCAACGGGTACCCAACGGCTTCAGCCGTTTAACGGGAAACCGTTAGTGTACGTTTTCGCGTGAAAGGTCACATATGCGAGAAGATGTGAGTGGGCGCGCAGTTCTTCAAATGAAAAAGCTTTCCTGCGGCGAAACTCCGATATCGAAATTATAAATAACGATAAGGATCTTTTTTAAAATACCTGTCTTGTTTCCCTTGTCTTGGATTAGAAATCTCACTATTAGGATACAATTCCACAAATTTCGCCTAAATAAACAAGCATAAACACCGCGTGAGCAAACAAACAGCGATGTTGATGTTTGTTGTAATCGATCTTTTTACACCAGGAACGAACCTCATACATGGTAGCAGTTTTGTTTTTGTTTACAACCGCTGACAGACTAATCATGTGACGCAAATTCCTGCACGTGATTGGTTTATTAATGGTCCTCTCAAAGACGATAGAAACCAGCTTGTGTAGCAACCACGGAATACAGCCTTTGTGCTCCGGACCGGCCGAATTTGTGCAAGGATTGGACAAATGCTTAGATTTATGGATAACACTATCGAGGAAGTAGTATTCAGTCCCGAAAGATGATGTACGAAAATTTTCGCCACACTCACGGCAGTGGATCGGGAGCTGGTAAGATGATACAAAGAGTTAGTTTGTCGAATTTCAGTGTACATTGTCAGACAAGATCATTTGATTTCATTTACATTATGTAGTTAATAAGGTGGCTTTGTTTTGAAAGGTGCCTTGAGAGCTGTGTTAATAAGGTATACTGTCTGTGATCAACTAGCCTGTACCATGCGTTCAGATCGCTCTGACGGCGCAAAGAGATGACTTCGCGCCTTGTATACTATCTGAATGCCTGGAAGGCTGATCATCAGATAAGAAAATCGCGTTATTGACAGTGCACTGTTTGAAACGCCTTATAACGGCGAAAGTTCAGTATCAAGAAAACAATTTTCAAAGCTTTTGCATTAATACTTTGTTGACGTATCTTTGCCACCCTAATATGATGAAAACGAAAATTTATTGATAAGTAACCGTCTCGCTTTTGAAGTCACTTGAAGCTCAGATAAACTATTTTCAAATTTATTGCTCAAATCCGGGTTAGCTGAGACTAATGCTTGGTGTTGATAAGCCTGCAATAAAGCTTGGATCACTGGCTTATAGGAGGGTGTCAAGCAATACTTTGGACTGACACATGGTAGCAGCCAACTACAGTGTGCCTGTCAAGTCTTGTTTGATACTCGGCCGACACTCAACTGATACTTGTTCAACACTTGAGCAACGCTCGATTAACTTAGCAAACAATATGTTGATTGACAGTCAACTGAGATGTCGGCCAATACATTGGTCAACACATGATCTGAAAGCTTTACCTTCCAAGCTGAGTCCTTGATGAACGGCTAACAAAAACAGTTCTATTCCAGATTACCCTCCTCCAGAAAAATAGCTAGTCAATATTTGCAGGGTTTAATTTGCAGGGGCAGGTATAGTGTAACTGTAAAGGTTGGGGATGGGATAAGGGTTCACGTTACACAATGATATGAACTATATAGAATAAAGGGCCATTCAGGTCCACCTTGTTAAAAGGCATAGAAGAACGAGTGATTATAGGAAGAGGCTTTTGTTGTTTATTGGTATGGCAAGTAGTTTAGCCTTTTGCTCACACCTGAACAGCTGCAAATTAATAATACACCATCCAGTCAAGCTATAAGCAGGAATAACAGTCAATTTGCTTATGTGTCAAAACTGTTCTCTGTCGAGAAGATGTGAGTGGGCGCGCAGTTCTTCAAATGAAAAAGCTTTCCTGCGGCGAAACTCCGATATCGAAATTATAAATAACGATAAGGATCTTTTTTAAAATACCTGTTTTGTTTCCCTTGTCTTGGATTGGAAATCTCACTATTAGGATACAATTCCACAAATTTCGCCTAAATAAACAAGCATAAACACCGCGTGAGCAAACAAACAGCGATGTTGATGTTTGTTGTAATCGATCTTTTCACACCAGGAACGAACCTCATACATAGTAGCAGTTTTGTTTTTGTTTACAACCGCTGACAGACTAATCATGTGACGCAAATTCCTGCACGTGATTGGTTTACTAATGGTCCTCTCAAAGACGATAGAAACCAGCTTGTGTAGCAACCACGGAATACAGCCTTTGTGCTCCGGACCGGCCGAATTTGTTCAAGGATTGGACAAATGCTTAGATTTATGGATAACACTATCGAGGAAGTAGTATTCAGTCCCGAAAGATGATGTACGAAAATTTTCGCCACACTCACGGCAGTGGATCGGGAGCTGGTAAGATGATACAAAGAGTTAGTTTGTCGAATTTCAGTGTACATTGTCAGACAAGATCATTTGATTTCATTTACATTATGTAGTTAATAAGGTGGCTTTGTTTTGAAAGATGCCTTGAGAGCAGTGTTAATAAGGTATACTGTCTGTGATCAACTAGCCTGTACCATGCGTTCAGATCGCTCTGACGGCGCAAAGAGATGACTTCGCGCCTTGTATACTATCTGAATGCCTGGAAGGCTGATCATCAGATAAGAAAATCGCGTTATTGACAGTGCACTGTTTGAAACGCCTCATAACGGCGAAAGTTCAGTATCAAGAAAACAATTTTCAAAGCTTTTGCATTAATACTTTGTTGACATATCTTTGCCACCCTAATATGATGAAAACGAAAATTTATTGATAAGTAACCGTCTCGCTTTTGAGTCACTTGAAGCTCAGATAAACTATTTTCAAATTTATTGCTCAAATCCGTGTTAGCTGAGACTAATGCTTGGTGTTGATAAGCCTGCAAGAAAGCTTGGATCACTGGCTTATAGGAGGGTGTCAAACAATACTTTGGACTGATACATGGTAGCAGCCAACTACAGTGTGCCTGTCAAGTCTTGTTTGATACTCGACCGACACTCAACAGATACTTGTTCAACACTTGAGCAACACTCGATTAACTTAGCAAACAATATGTTGATTGACAGTCAACTGAGATGTCGGCCAATACATTGGTCAACACATGATCTGAAAACTTTACCTTCCAAGCTGAGTCCTTGATGAACGGCTAACAAAAACAGTTCTATTCCAGATTACCCTCCTCCAGAAAAATAGCTAGTCAATATTTGCAGGGTTTAATTTGCAGGGGCAGGTATAGTGTAACTGTAAAGGTTGGGGATGGGATAAGGGTTCACGTTACACAATGATATGAACTATATAGAATAAAGGGCCATTCGGGTCCACCTTGTTGGAAGGCATAGAAGAGCGAGTGATTATAGAAAGAGGCTTTTGTTGTTTATTGGTATGGCAAGTAGTTTAGCCTTTTGCTCACACCTGAACAGCTGCAAATTAATAATACACCATCCAGTCAAGCTATAAGCAAGAATATAATTTGCTTACGTGTCAAAACTGTTCTCTTGATCCCCATTCAACTTTTCCCAAAGTAGCTATTGTTGGGGTAGGCACTCAGCATCCATTTTTTACCGTGAAAGAAAATTCTGAGGAATTTGTGGCTATCAGACCCTTTGCAGCTTGGGATCATGTGACCTATCTCATGCCAAAAATGGGATATAGTGCTGAACCTACCAGACATTGAAAGAGCCTAATACATATCCCTTTCAAGGCCCAAAATACTTTTTATGTTATGTTTTCAGGGCCTATTGAAAGTTCAGCCAGGAATCATCAAGCAGTCATTCCTGCATCCAAGAAACACAAAAACGGAAGTGGGACATCACCATATGAATCCACTGCACCATCCAAAAGTGAACGACTGAACTCACCCAACACAAGCAAATGGGAACCAGATGTACGCATGCTTTTGTCAACATCTCAGTGGCTTAAGGTACATATTGCATGTGTAACAAATAATCAAGATGATAAAGGTGTGTTCAAATACATTATAATCGGTCCTGACAGTCTTGAGTTTCCTGCAGCCTTCAGTGATACTTATTAAGATGTATTGTCACCAGATATTTAGCAGTAATATTATTGAATGAGGCTGAGTAGGGCGTGAAGAATTATAAATGCACATTGAGGTACGCTGCTAGCAGGCCTAAACGAGTTGATCGTTTGTATACATTGTTACAGTAACATTATTTTTATACCATGGAATCCATAGTGTATTACTTGCATCGTTCAAATATAGTTAGCACCAGTTGGTTGTGAAGAATAAGCCAGGGAATTGGAGCCAATTGCAAACGGCAAAATATTTTGAATGATTATTATAATATACTTATTGTTAAATGTACCAGTACCAGTGGAATGCTGTTTACTTTCAAATACACATGCGTATGCTGCTGAGCTTTTCATGTTGAAGGTTACATGTAGCATCCAGGCTGTTTTTAACAAAGGAGTCAGCCTGAAATTTAGCATAGTCTCTTTTATACATGTATGCCTCATATACTCAATAATTACTCACTTCAATTTGGACATAGTTCTCACTAAAATACAGCAAGGTTATCTTTTTCTTACAGATACATGGCCTTAAGAGACATAAACTTGACATGGGTCAGATATTGCCCTCCATAGGGTTTAGACATTCTGATGGTAAGATTAAATAATTCAACAATAAATAATTATTTTAATGAGTATTTCAAGAATATTTTTTTATGAAAGTGGAAATTAATGATCCTTACAGTTGAATAAACAACCCAAGCAGTTGAAAAGAACCTGAAAAAATTCATGCTTGACTGGTATTGAACCTTGACCTTGGTGATGACCGGACACAACGCTCTATCCATTAAGTTAATCAAGCCAACTGGAGAGCAGGCCATTGTGAGTTCCTAATATACCCAATGGTGGAAATGTCATGAAAAAAATATAAGCCATTTCATATATTTCCGTTCAAATACTTTATTTAACAATTGTCTGTTAAGAAGCCTGTGTCATAAAGAATTTGGTGTGGAATTCTGGTTGGAGTAATTTATAGGTACAAACTCTGTATTTGCATGATTCCTTCTTTGCAGATTATGTTAGGCCACTGAAGAAACCAGTGCGTGCACGATACTGCAAGGGATTATTCACCCAAGTTCCCTTCAGAGACGGCACTATCTACAATGTAAGTACACATTATACATGACTTTATATGTACTAAGTTACTGGTCATCAAAATTATGTGACTCTCATTCACATCATTTATGGCTTTTTGACAGCTTGTTGCCAGCAAGGAAAAACTCCGTATGATTGAAAGCCAACTCACCCAGGCCATATCACTTTACAAGCGGCGACTTGAGTGGCTTACTTCTGAGAGGTAATGAGTTCTAAAAGATTTATAGTTATATACACATGATTGTCAATATCTTTGAATTGAACTTGTGAAGCAGTCTCCTGGTCTTTGACTGATTAAAATCTTTTTTTCTTACAGTCGACGAGTTTTTGGAGTAATCGAAGAGAGGTGTATCTCCATTGTACTGGATGTGAACACAGAAAGTGAATCTGAGTTCAGTACTTACCTTCATGCACTGATCCAAGTACTCAAGGAGCAAGTCATGTTTATTGCAAAGTTTAACCTCATTAGGTAAATTAAACACTACACGTACTAGTAGTACTGTAATAATGTTGTTGAAATAACAAACTGCATTATGCAGTAGTCAAAATGTGCCTGCCTTGTCAATCATATTTAACAAATCAGCTTAATAAGCTGAACATGAAGCCACAAAATATAATATATAGAGGATATTACATGGTGGCGCGAAGATATGAATTTTATTTTCGAGTGGCAAAACAATATTTTACGAACGAGCGCAGCAAGTGAGTAAAATATTGTTTTTGCCACAAGAAAATCAAATTCATATCTTCAAGCTGCCATGTAATGTTATATAGACAAAAAGACATCGATAAAATAATAGATTTTTATTCACCAATACAAAAAGTAATTGTGACGGCTCAAATTTACAGCACAGCAATATAAGACATTGTTTACAATAATCTTGAGAAATAACACTGAGCTGAATAGGGCTCTACAATGACAAAATATAAGTAAAGCTTTGAAAAATGTGTAATTAAAATTCACAGGACGCAAGACGCCTACAAATTTTGGAGGGAAGTTACCAAAATTACGTCATCGATAAACTCACGTGTGAGATTATGAAAAATAAACCACTCGGGTCCCGGATGTAGTTTTTATGAATTTTACAAGTGGTATATTTTCCAGTAAAACACTCGTGTGTATATAATAAATAAATGTAACGTGATCAAATGAATTATAAATAATAGATGTGCCATGGATGCCCAATGCTGGCAGGATCATGCTGTGAATGTGACTCTAGACAGTATGGAGGGTGCCCTGAACTGGATCTGGGACCTGAACAAAATAGTTCCACGTTCCGCGACAGCTACTGTGGAAGGGATAATCAAGGCACTTGCTGATCAACATGTAAGTATTATAATCCTCCCCTCCTTACCTTTGGTAAGTGTATTGTAAGTATGTTAAGGACTTCCACTGGTTAGTAGTGTGATGGTGTCCCGGTGAGTACACTTACAGGGTTGTCGGGGTCATGCCCTGCACACAACTCTATGTAGTTGTTAGAGGAATGTCCATTTTCTATCACACACCTCTCATCTCTGTTTCTTAGATTGAAGCTGTATACCTGTTTACTGAGGGAAGTGCTTCAGATGGATCTCAAGAAATGCTCAAGAGGAAGGTGTGTTCTTACTTTAACCCAATTTTGTAACATTTTAAAACTATTTGAGCAACACCTTTTTTTCCTCACAGATACAAGGATCCCGTGTACCAATTCACGTAGTGTCACTGAACTGCAATAATCCAGCAACCATGACTTTCCTGAAGGATATATCAAGGATAACTAAAGGGAGGTAGGTTACCAACAAAGGTGGTGCCACCAGATGTAATTGCTGATGTGTTCAGCTCTTTGTATCAAATGCCATCAATCTACTGTATCCTCAAAGTTAGCGTAACTAGTTACTTCTTTCTAAAGCCTTCACAAACTGGTTTGGGCAAAGCACAACGAGGATATATAACTGGCTTTCTACACTAGCAAACTATTTTCCCAAGGAGACTGAAGACACTAACAAGCAGTCCATCAGTTCCTGTTTACTTACAGTTGTTGTAGAGTTGAAATGTCGTCGAGACCATTGTAGTTTATTTAGACAAACAGGTCGTCTTGTGCACATCATATCACTTCCTTCATTCCTTTTACCCTATTGACATATATCTTTCGAGGAAAACCCATTTATTATCAGTACGACACTATAACCAAGAAAGCAAAAGTACACAGAAAATTGACCAGAACTCAGCTCGAAATTACGACTGATACGGTCGCCAATGCGACTAACGTTTTCTCCTTGGGGACTAAAAATTCTGGTTCAGTCGCCACTTTGGCAACCAGATTTCTCTATGATTTAGATTTAAATTAAAAGAGTAGAGTTAAAACAAACATTTCATCCTATCTTGCCTTGCTTTCGTTATAAAAAGTGTGCCAATTCGCATAAACAAAGCCAGTTTAATTTTGAGCCCTGCGCGTGCTTGCTGTCCACGATTACAGGAGAATTATCCCCAATATCTCACTACTACAGCTACTGTGTTGCATATCCTGAGAAAACAGCCAACATTACCTAACAGCACCTTTGGTTTCCCCCAAAAATGATGTCTGAGGAACGAGCCCAGAACTTGTCACTACCCTCATCTGGGTAGTAACATGCCGTCATTATATAATATCTGTGTTAATTCCTCAGACGTCATTTCGCAGGGAAAACAGTGGTAACGTAGCAAAATGTCGGCTTTTTTCTCAGGCTACAGCTAACATTAAATCATTGAAATTCCTGAACTGAATGAATCTCTGTCCAATTCCAGATTCCACGCTTATTCCGTTCCAACTGAATATGAAGACAGTTTTGATAGCTTCACCCAATCCATGGACGTTGATAGCGCTAATCAGCCCACTGGGCGTGGCAGGGGTGATGGGATGCCCTCGTTACGCCTTGGTGTGGGTGTAAGAGAAGAGGTGATCACTTTATGGGACGAACTGGATGAAGCAAGAAACACACTAGCTGAAATTCAAGCTCTGTTGTGTGAAATAAAAGATCCCAGAGAAACCCCAAGTAAGATTTGTTCATGTTGGTACGTTTTATGTTGGGGGAGTTACAAGATAAGTGGAATTTATTTTTATATGGCATGAAATTTCTAGGGATGTAATTTTCCGAAATTTAGCAGGTTTTCAGCTATTCACAAGAATTAGGTGTCGTGCAATTTAAACTCTCGGTTTCCCAAAAGTCCGCAAACATTTACTTCGTTTCTACATTGCTCACTGATAATAATAATAATCAGTTTATTAAACCCTTTTGGTAGTGTAGAACACTAAATTACAAGGGAGGTCAAGAATACGCAGAACGCATAATTACACATGGCACAGAAGACAAAAACAATTAAATCCTATTGTAACTGTGGGTAGCAAAATTACTAAGGCGGTCCGTTCTGACAAAGCGGAATTCGGAACGAGAAAAACCCGACCTCAACCCGTACCCATGATCAATGTAACTGAGCCCAAAATACAAAACTTGCGATCTTTTACTTATAATTTATAACGTAACTAAGGATTGGTAAATTTGATGGCAAGTAAAATGGCTTGCTCCGCTTGTGGACTGCGAGGACGATATAGACTGACGAAGAATACAAGTTAAAAGAAAACTCCCTCAATGTTTTATTCAAGTATGGTGCCTAAAATATTGGATAGGAATTAACCGTAACCGCTAAACCGTAAGTGAAAAATGTATTCCCTTCATTGTAACCTAAAACTGAATTTAACAATAATTTTTTTTGTGCAAAACGCAAAGATTTGCCAATTGAGTTCCCGGTAAAAATTCCTGGATCAGTAAATACCAGTAGGTTATTGTGGCAATATGTAATTGTTGCTGTTTGATGTTGTTTCTATGCCACTACCCGCAGTAAACCTGTGCATTAGTGAGACTTTGTGGATTAAAGTTTCATGCTCAAAGGAAACGTCGCCGCAGTACATTTCCTCCTTCAGCAGCCAACTTTCAGATTGAAATCTGATGCATGAATCTGCCACTAAGGCAGTATATCCCTCCAACATTCTCTTCAGCATAAACTGTTGAACAAGTAGGAAAAAATTGTGCATCTAGTTGCTTTGTCGTGATTAGAAATGAGGTAATTTTCTAATTATAATTATGTGTCTGGTATTGCAGTATCTACTTCTCCAAGCACCGTCCCAGAGCAAGGTCAAAAAAGGGGGAGCGGCTCAGGAAACACAAGAGGCAGAAGTGAGATGTACATGAGTTCAAGAGACTGGCTTAGGGTATGACCGTACTAAAGCACCATAGATTCAGCAATTAAGTTTTTTTACGCATTCTGGCCCAAGAGTTTTATTGAAGATTGAAGTTACCTTCTTCCAGGAAGTTTTCTAGTATTCTTTGATTTGGTTTGATAATGATCTGGTATTTGTCTGTAGCAAGAAATTTTAGTGTATTTTTAGAAACCGAAAAGCAAGAGAATGTGCTAAAATTATTTATTGACTTATTTATTCATTTATCTAAGCGGTAGGATTAGAACTACGGCAGGATTAGCTCAGTCGGTAGAGTACAGTGCTTGACTGCAGAGTAGAAGTTCATCGGTTCGGTTCCCGGCACCGGACCAATACTCAGGCTCTTAATTTAGAAGTGATTCTACTTCCTCTGCCTTTCTCAAGCTCATTATTAATTCATAAAGAAAATACAAAGGAAATTAATGTTTAATCAATGAGTGTTTGGAAATCAGATAAAAAACTGTTCATTTTTGCATCCTTAGTTCCCCTTCTAAAATCATTTTGTTCGAGAAGTAGTATGAAGCATTCGACACCTCGAAGTTCGTCAAAAATACTCCGCTGCGCGCTGCATCTTCAACTCTGCGTCTCATGCCTGATATATTGCTTCAATTCGCAAGACCTTCGCGTGACTCAGTTGACCACTCAAAATGGTAGTCCCGTCTCCATGCAGAATGAGACGTAAAATTATTTTCGTCAATTAGTACTTTAGTGCTACATGTAAATACTTTGACACTCAAATAAAGTGCATTGTTTTTACTTGCGTGTAACTTTTTTAGTTATATCGTGTTTGGCCTTTTAAAAACAACATGATGATTCCTCCCTTTCTTCACAGAGACATGGCTTGAAGGCAAAAAAGCTGGGCTTTTATGATTTGCTACAGACACTGGCTTTTAAACACTGCGATGGAGTTGTAGACATTCAGGTTGCTCCCACTACAGACAGCACTGATGCGGTGGGTATAGGTTAAAAGCTTGCCTCCCAACAGATTATAAGCGTTCCAAACCCTAAACTGTTGATTTGAACAGAGCATATTTGTTTCTTGTAACGAACATACAATGACCCTATGAATCGAAGTGAATCGTTTAGTCGTACTAATCAATTTTTCTGCTGGCTGAATGACCACTGCTGTAGTTCGTGTTCGTGTTCTTGTGGAGTTCATGTTGTAGGCTTGTTGGAAGCACATCGTGCGTTAGGGTTCCTTCCCTTTTTTATGACAAACCGAGCGTTCCGAACGTTTGTCATCTTCATCCTGAATAGAGGGTCCACAGTGGTTTTTTCGGGATCCTGGATTTCCCTTAATTGAAGCTCGGGATTCGGGATTTTGAAGCAAAATGGGGGCACGATTCGAGATTACAAAGTATGCGCGCTAGGATTGTGTTGAATTCCTCCCCCAAAGTAGCGGGCAAATCCCCGAACCCGTCAAGAAATTTGCATCATCCAAATTCCACACTTTATTTTGGTCAAATCCAGGAACCCGCGAGAATAGAGCCTTGAGTTTGGTATAGCCTGGGAACAAGCGGCGCATGTGGTGGGTGTCATGAAAAATCACACCCAAGGGGCACGCGGAAGGAGACTGCGGGTAGCTTCCTTCGAATACGGGGGAGGGGGAGGGGGAGGGGGGAAAGCTTACTCGCAGGCTAAGTTTGGTAAAGTTATGCTGTCTGAAATTTAGGAAAACAGGCCAAAACTGTAGCTAGTTAAAACGAACGAACGAACGAACGAACGAGTGAGTGAGTGAGTGAGTGAGAAAGATAAATGGGTGAAGGAAGGAAGGGATGTACATGTACATTGAAATTTCGCCTTTTATTTATATCCTCACAGATTGTGCGCCCAAAACTTGTCAATGCCCGGTACTGTGATAAGTTTGCGCACGTGCGGTGGAAAGATGGTACAATCATGCATGTTCATGTTAGTGGACCGATTCACAGGAATTACGAACAGAGAATATTGTCAGCTTTAGACTCGTACAAGAAAAGGTAAGAAATAATGAATAGATTAGACTGCTGTATAATTTGCCTTTATTAACAAGGCTGTCCCTGTCTTTCATGTTTCAAGTTGACAGGTACACTCAATTAGTAGGCGGGCGAACGGAACAGCTAGGAATTTCTTTTTGTGCTGTTTTCTTTTTGTTCTTATGAAAGTAGCCAAAAGCCTTTGCTCGAAAGTGATTCTGCGGTGCTGTTAAATCCGCTTAAGGAAATTAAATTTTAGTCATTGATAGAATTAAGGGAGTCGTTGAAATAACTTCAATATTCATTACAATAAATTACAAGAACAATTCCAGCAGTTAAATCAAGTTTACTTTAATTTTTCGTTGAAATAACTTCTCAAAAAAATAGTTCTCCCCACAGAATTAACAGCCCTTACAATAAGCAGTAGTTAAGGAGTGATCCTTGAATTTTCTTTTCAGAATGGAATGGTTACAGCAAGGAAGCAGAGAGCTGTTTGGTACAATTATTGAAGACCAGGTCTGTTATTTAAGTGTGACAAACGCAAGTCAAAATAAAGTTCCCCGTCTATTGTCAATCTAAATGTGAACAAGACTAACAAAGTCCTCCGGTAGTGTTTGGCAGTCGATGTTTTAGTCGTTCAGTACTGTTATAAGATCGGTGGTTAGTTTTAAGAAGAGGTTAGTTGCCAAAAAAATTTAGGGACGAATTTCACCTAGTTTGCTACGCAACTTCGTAATAGCCACTAAAAAAGCTCGCTCGATAATATCCCCAAGAATGCAGAGCGGCCGAGTCTCACTAGCGCCTTGAAAATGGCTAATAAAACCACACGAATCCGACTTGATAGAGAACTTTAGATTCGAGGACTAGGAGGACTACGAGTACGAGATTTTCTCTATGCTGAGTATTGCTCACGCGTGAACCAGCGTCATTTTGGCGGGAAAACGTGATAGCGGTCATCATTCTACTACGAGTTTTAGCGAGAATGACGTAGAGGCGGGAACAAGTTATCAAATGTAAGAAGTTTTATCATTCTGCTATCGCGAGAGGGCTTAACCTCCTTCAGTATAGACAACCATACTAACTTTTTGGTGAAAAAAAGTAAAATGAAGCTGTCCGGGGTGTCTTTTTTTTAGAACATGCGCAAACACTTGAAGTTAAATCTCGTACTCGTTCTCGTCCTGAAGTCTAAAGCTCTCTAATTTTCCCTCGCTAAACCGAACAAAACTTTCCACTCCCTTCGAACTTCATTACATCTGGGTTGCACATGAAGGCTCTTTCCCAAAACTGGCCAACAGTTTGGGCATTGTCTTGTATGGTTACTTACAATTAGTGTCACGTACGAACACTGAGTCGTTCTTCTATTTGCTTCTTGCAGGTGGCTGTTTTGATCGACACTTCAGCTTCTATGGCTTCAAGATTGTTTCTTGTGAAGGATAAACTCTACAGACTCATGCAGGTACACACGAGTCATTTCACAGCGATTCACTTTGTCGCTGTTTTGGAAATACAGTCGATTGTCTGTTAACGGTTATCTCTATAAGACGGTCACCTCCTTACCAGTGACATTTGTAGTTGGTCCTTGCCGTTCTTAAGTCATTTTAACTTGACTGAGTCTCCACAAGGAGAACGCATCTTTAAGGCGGACACTTGATGCCTGTTCCAATTGTGTCCTCCATTTAGAAAATAGACCATTTACAAGTTCCAAAAACCCTCACTTTCAAAGCGAGGCTAAGCATTGTTTTAAACCAGACGCTTGGGGCAACTCAGAAATGGCCTATTGACTGTATTCACGTTTTAACTCTGCAGGGCTTCATAACATCTGATCTCTAATTTGTAATGCTTGCGATGCTTAGGAGCAGAGTTAGAAGATACGGGTCAAATTCCAGCCTTTTTGTGGGCAGTGTATTGACGTGTCTGTATTTAAACATGTGTTATATTCTCTTGAGTTTCTTCTAAAAATTTTATTATAAGAAACGCAAACAAACTATTTAAATTTTAACCATATATTTACAGGAAACGCTTATAATGTATCTCTAGGAAAGACATAGTTGTATCTCTCTACTCCCTTCTCATGTTTAGTCAGTTTGCTCTCTGTTTATGTCTCTTGCATTCCACATTCGTTGTAGGAACAATTACGACACAAGTTGAAGTTTAACCTTGTGAAGTTTGATACTAGAGTACAGGCCTGGAGAGACCGACTAGTGGACTGCAATACACATGTACGTATAGAAACTCCCAAAAATGACAAACATCTATTTTCTCCCTAACAATATCAATACACAATGAAGAGAAAAGGTTGTGAGAATTAATGAAATAATCACCTGAGAGAAAATGCTTTGATCTTCTACCAAGTTCTCTCAACTTATTCTTTATGGAAATGTATAGAGACCAGTCTGGAGAATTTGTATTTGGATACCGGGGCTTAAAGGGTTAAAAGGTGTCAATATTATACAGCTGAACCTCGCTTTACGGGCATCCGCTTAATATGCACACCTCGTTATTACGGACAGTTCTCTTTGGCCTTGGGCTAAGCCCTTACATTTTCTCTAAATTGAACCCGCTTAATACGAACCCCCGTTAATATGGACGCGGACATTTGTCTCTTGCACAATCACGAGCCGAGATTCAACCAATAGAAAGTCAACCTTGCTAATGCGGGCACTTCATTGTCAGCTGGGTTCTGTAACAAACAACGTTTGACTGTATCTGGGCTTAAGTACTAATTCAGGACACTGATAAAAAGCAGGCTCCCGTTGTTCAAAAGGTAGATTATAGCGCTATTCAGCGGATAAATCACTATCGAGTAGATAGGTATAGTGATTTATCTGGCCCCACTTGTTCAAAAAAGGTGGATGGCGCTGTCCAACGGACAGATAGCGCAATTGGTTTTCCTAATATTTATCCACTGGATAGTGATTTACTGTACCCGGTGGATAGCGCTATCCAGCTTTTGAATAACTGGGGCCTGCTAGATAGCGTTATGGGCCGGGATTACATCGAAATAAATGGATATGTTGTAGGTAAAATCCATTCACAGATTAAACCAGTAGTCAGCCTAGTTTGGTTCACGATTTTCGTTTGTTTTCTAGCTTTAATTAATCAAAGGAGCCTACAAAGAAAATTCTGGTTCAAACTGAGAATTGATTTTATCTACAGCAGATATATCATTAGAAGTGGAGCTCAACAAACTTTATTCCTGTTTAGAACTAACCAATCAGAGAATGGTAACTTTCGCGCGTTTTGATCGGCCACCGTCCGTAACTCGGAATATCCTTGGATATTTATTTCCTCTTCTCCCCTCGGAGGATAGTTGTGTAATATCCTTGGGTAACCAGTGAAGTAGAGAACTGGGTGTCTGTCTCAGTGTAGTCTCACTGGGTGACGGGCTGGGCAGTAATCACGAGCCACAGCACTGGTTTAGACACCGTAATTTAGTACTGACGTTTATCTTTCAGAACCTTGATAACGCGTGGCAGTGGGTAAAGGGACTCAGTACTGGAGGCTCTACAAACACTCTGGCGTCACTTAAACTCGCCCTTGCAGATCCACAGTGTCACGCAATCTATCTTCTCACAGACGGACGGCCTGACCAGGTACGCTACTGCTTTGTCTAGCTCTCATGTATTAGGGACCTTACGAAACTACGACGGCAACGGCAACGGTAACGTCAAAAAAGCAATAGGTTCAATGAGCAAAACAGAAACTCAATCAACTTTTATTCATTGCTCAACTTAGTACATACAGAAAAGTGATTCAAGGTTGACAATCAGTAAAAAAAGAGACCACAACAACTTAGAATGAGCAAAATGCTAGTGGCGCTAACTCTGTATGTGCTTCAAGCTTTTTTGTAATTTCATTTTGCCGTCCGTGCACAACTTTGACGTAACATGGCAAAATTCCTAAGTTTTCTTTAGGGGAACTGCATGGCGATAAATTCAACCATTTCTGTCTGAACTCGGGCGCGGTCCCCTCTCTTCAGCTTTAACCTAAATTCCCTTGTTTTAAGTAACAGGGCGACTTGGGATAATCGCGAAATGGTTTGAAAAGATGCGGAATATATTTTTCAGCGACGTCTTCGCGGACGTCGCTGTTGTCTGATCATATTAGGTCCCCATTACAACAAACAATATAAATTTTTACATCTTCACTTTTCCCTTTCAGCCTCCATCATCCATACTGGCTCAAGTCCAGCTTTTGAACCCAGTCCCCATTCATACCATCTCTTTCAACTGTGCTGACACAGAGGCTAACCAGTTTCTCTGTCAACTAGCAGCTGAAACTGGCGGCAGGTAAATAACTTTTTTTATTATTGATGAACTCATGCTGGTCAGTTTGAGATAGCGTTTGTTATTGGGTCGGTGTAGCGTCGTGGCTTCTATTATTAGCCATTTTCAAGTTTGCGTGAGATACTGGGTGAAAATCAACCTCGTCTCCAGGGTTTTCCCTCAGAAAATGGGTGGGGAGAAGCCCTGGGGAAGAGGTTGGGTCAAAGTTCTTCCTCCAAAACACATTCCCATAGTGCAACTCGACATGACATCGAACAACTTTTGCAAACAACTTCAAGATGGCCTGTGCATGTGGTAATCAATTTTGTGAGGTCTTGACGAGTTTTGTCAGTTGTGTCAAACATCCAATAAAAGATCTTAGAGCCTGTTTACTGAAGACTAGCCTGGACTGGGGCTGAATAACATTTGTGCACGCTCCAATGAGATTAAAATGGATTTATACCTCGGTTTTCGTAACCCTTAAATTTCTTTGTTTCCAAACCCGCAGGTTTCATTATTTCTCTGAAGATGGATATGACGTGGATGGTCCCAGGCCGTTTGAGGTGACTGTTTTTGTCATAGTTATACTCAAACCTCTCCCTGCTCACTTTTCTCTCTTTCCTCCGCGTGTCGCTTTTTCTCTCAATCCGTGTGGCGATCTTCCCGCGCGCTCACGTAGTTCACTCGCTTTATTAGGCTGATTTAGCTGCAGAACGGAAACGTCAGTTGACGACGGCGAGCGCAAATTAAACAACTGGCTTGACCAATGACAGAGCGTAAATTGGGCACCGGAAGTCGTGTTTAGTCCTTTCCGCGCGCTTTCCCGTCGTCAACTGTCTTTCCTGTCCTGTTGCTAAATCAGCCTATTATCCCTGGAGACAAAAACCACTTTATTTGAGTGTTAATGTATTTTGCACACAAATACTCATTGAGGAGACTATTTTTACGTCTCCTACTGGAGACGTGACTTCTCTTTTAAGTGGTCACATATTGCTAAGGTCGAGCCGTTTTCAAAGCAAAGGTAGTACCCTCATTTCTCAGTTATTTCAAGACCCTGCGTGTTATTCCGGCCCCGAATATGGAATCCGCGTCCTCTTGTTATGCGGTCAAGTGCTATATCGACTGAGATGAAGTCCTGCCACGGTTAAAGAGGGATGAAAATAAACAACCATTCCCAGTGCGCTTCTCGCCATCAAACAAAGGAAAGGCGTTCCGAGCACTTCTTGAAAGCTTTATTCCTTAAACTGGTACTATATTAGATGTCTCGATATCAGTAACGAGAATTTATGCGCTGATATCACAGTTGTCTCTCGTTGTTCTGTTCTAATCAAATCCTGCGCAAAACGAAGCAGGCAAGAGGGCGTGAGAATAATTGCCCTTAAAATAAAATATAATAAATAAACTGCACTTCTTGGCAAGTGTAACTTCTGCTTTGTGATTTTGCTGTTGTTGCAGTTTCCTGGTCACAGATCAGTTATTGAAGAGTTCTAATCCCTTTTGATTTCAGAGCGAAGATCTTCGCCTTTTAAGAGAAGAAATCGAGAAAGGCTTAGCAGATTTGCGTAAAATAACCTTAATAAGAAACGAATGCGCGCAGCTTGATTGGTATGGTTCTAACACTGGGCGGTGTTCCAAGTAAGTACAAAACAGCGACCTTTCACCTGATTCGTACCCATTGGGCTTTGTTAAACCTCTCCTGAGTGGCGTGCAGGGCGTGATGGGACGAAAGCGAGAGAGAGAGAGAGTCTTCTCTTCTCCCTTCCCAACACCCACTTCTCCCGCGAGAAGCGTTACGAAGAGGACTTGGGACAATTCAGCCTTTTCACTGTTCCCAAGACAACGTAACGTAACTTCCACGTCACTTAAGCTACTAAGCTTGACTAGTGATCCTCCTATATTGACCCCTTTTTTTGACTTGTCTGTTCCTTCTTTTAGATGCAAATTTTACAACCTGTCCTCTCCTTGTGCAACTGCACGGCTACCGGCGGTTAAGTTTAGTAGAGAGCTTCAGGCCAAAGGAATTAGGGGAAAAATAGTTACATTAAATTATAGTTGTACTCAATAACCTCGGATTTGTAGTCACTCTCAGCTTGAGAATCTTTACTACGTATAACAGTCCTTGTTTTTTTTTACTTCGACAGAAGTCACCCCCGTTCAGTAAGTGCGTCTTCTCACAGACCGTTTTCAGCAAAACACGCCATGACTCCGTCCCCGCCTAGCTCTGAGAAATCCGGTAGTGCCAGGCTCCGCCCAGCGAGTGCAAGACCTCGCCCAGCCAGTGCCAGGCCTCGCCCAGCAAGTGCTAAGTTAACGTATAGCAGTCATAAGGACTACATTGTGAGCAGCGCATGCCGGGATATACCGCAATCTACAACGCAGTCCCCTAGCTACAAAGTAGGCGAAACAAAGACGAGTCAAATGAGACTGGAACTGATGAAGAAGACAAGTGATTGGATGCTTAAGGAGTCACGGGAGTACCTTGCAAAGAAGTCAGATGATTTCAAACAACGGATACCAAAACGTAAACATTTGCCCCTTTCTTCTGTTTAGAATTAAAGCGATCCTCTCATTCACGTGGCCATAAGTCGGTCGGTATCTTTCTATCTCACAAATACACGTGAAAAACGTTTGCAGATGGCTACTGCCTTCCTGTCCCTCGACTGGATATGCGATTGCTTTTAAACTGAATTGACAAGGAGAAAGAATTCTCAAACGTACGCATGTCTTGATAGTGAGGGCAACTATTAAGCAACTTCACAGAAAAATCAACGACTTTTGGGATGAACTTTTTATAATAAGATATTAGACTGCAGCTTCCAGCTAGGCCTGGCCTTTTCGAAAACGTGTTTTATTAAACCTTTATTTTTGTATCACGTAAGGTAAAACCAAGAAGAAGAATGGGACAAACTCGCAAGACGACCTTAAGTGAGTAGGCATGGATCTTATGGTAGTCACTGAAAACCAATTGTTGCTTTTTCTTGCATGTCAGGGTATTTGCAGCATTTGGAAAGCTGTCGTAATAGCGAATATATTTTAGAGCTTACAGAAGCATGAGGATGCAATGTTGAAGTAACATTTTCTTGCATTTTAAATTTTGATCGAGTGTCTTCGTAATAGCTTGCGAACGCAGACGAATTTCAGGTTGTCGCTTCCTCTCTAAGTGCGTTTCCGTTTGCATTGTATCTTTGTAAAAGCACGAACAAAACTGTTTTTTTTTCTTTTATCGTCGTTTCTGCATATTTATCATTTCTTATCTAACATTTTTTTCTCTTCATTGCAGCGACGAAGACTTGACTGTGAAGAGGTAACAAACGAGACGCAAATTTTTTTTCATATATCTTTCATGTCATTGCAAATTGAGGTGTTCTTGTTAGTGACGATAGCATTGCTAGGGCAAATTTTATCTTTGCCGAAATCCAAAATGTTCAAAAAAATAGAAAACGACCTATAATGTGTGGGATTACAGTACGTTTGTCTCAAAGTATAATAAATGCCCTCAAAGTAGAGGTATCGTGCCACTTTTACTCTCTTTTATTTCTCAGCGGGTGTAAGATAATTTCATTGTTTGTTTAGATGGCTTAAAAAGCATGGCCTTGTGGCCAGGAAACTGACCATACTAGACGCATTGGCACCAACAATGATTCCACACAGTACCAAGTATGTACCAATACTGGACAAACATGTGCTCTCCAAGGTTTTTGACCAGGTCAGTACAGTTTCATTATGATAAAAACTTTTTCTTTAGCAAAGGTTGGTAGGTTGCCCATAAAAGCACAAATAAATACAGAGATCGAGGCCAGTATCCAGCCGTATGGAATGAGCAAGCTTTGTCGATAGAGAGTTTTTTATATCACCAAGAAAAAAGTTTTTCTTGAAGCAAAAAAGTGGATAGTCCCGAACAAACCATTTAGCCCCATCTTTGACTGCTTGTGGGTAGCCGATCAGAATCCTGGATTCAGCGCCGGCCAAACAACGCTCATATTTTTCCGTGATTGTTGCTTTAGGTTCTACCGTTGGCTCACACTTCAGGAAGCAACAGAGATGAAGTTCAATTGGTGAATCCTCAAGCGGTTAATCTGAAATCTTACGAGGCTCGGCTGGAAACAGCCATTGCTGATTACACCAGGTATTTACAGCATCGTATTTCACGACCAAATTACCGAGACGAAAACATGGACCAGAGAGGCTTACCGTTATTTTATGGTTGTGTTTCTTGCAGGCGCCTCGATGAGCTTGTTTTCGTCTGTCTAAGCGACGAAGAAAGAATAAAGTGAGTGATCATCTTATTTCGTAGAGGCGAACCGCACTTACAACCCAATTCTCCGTTACGAACTCTCAATTTGGTCCCCATTAAATACCAATTGAAACCGTCTTCTATTTCAAAGAATTAAACACCCTAAGACACTCTTTAATCTAACAGTGCACACTTGCTTCGCTCGACATTGGTCATCGCGTTTTTACACGCTCATGCAGGTGAAGCCCCTTTTAACGTAAATGACTCCTAAAAAAAGGTTCCTTGAAGAATGTCGTCAAAAAAGCACGAACATGTTTCAATCACATGCGGTTATTGCCTATTAAAAGTGAACAGCCGTTGCCTCTAATTTCTTCTCACTCACAGCTCTTTTTAATACTAACGGTAACCGTGTGGAACTCCTGGAAATATGATTTAAAATCATACTCACTACCTTGTTAATAGGAAAGAGGTGAAGTTTACACGTTATTACAAGAGAGGCTACGTGGCATTGTTTTTTCCAATAATTCATCACGCGCGTGCAAAGATGGCGGATCTATTAAGCGTTAATTTCTTACCTTGTCGTTTCCTCGTCGTGTAGTTAGCGATGTTAACCAACGTGTAGTTTACGTACCATTTTTCTTTTTGTGAGCCAGGTATCCTGAGGACCGACTTCCTTCCTTTCTTGATAACAAAGCGTCCATGATGGATGACTTGGAGAAACAAGACTGGCCTGTCGACCCTGATGATATCAGTTTACTGGAAAAAGAAATACAGCAAGCTCAAACGTTTCTTCTGCAATCCAAGGACTTGAGACAGAAATCAGAAGAGGTAAAAAGTCGTGCTGATGATGTTGTTAGAAGCCATTCCAGTGCTAGCAACATGGCAAGATCATACGATACACAATGATGTACACAGGCAAAGTTCCTTATGTGTCCATCTCGTTGGCGCACGCATTTCATAATTGAGCGACCCTCTATCTAACAGTTCTCCCATTCAAAGCAGTTTGAACCTCTCAAAGACGGCCAGGCGTCCGCGAGAACCAAATCCTGGTGAATTTCTCGACTGTATCTATATAATTTGGGAGAGCCTTACACATACGTAACAGTTGTGCGCCTGAGACCTCTTTTTTTCATTTTCATTTCCTTCACGCCTGACTCGAGCTTATAATCTGAACGAAAAATTAGAAAAAGGGTATTCCAAAGGTCAGAACAGTGACTGAACGCTCGAGAAAAAGCATATCTTGAATTGACGTACAACTCTTTGGCAGGCATCCCGTGAGATAGCGGAAAAACAAAGAAAAGCTCGGGAAGAAGCAGAAAACAAGCGAATCGAGCAGATCATGACCAAGGTTAGTATACATTTATGGTTCGTATCTCTACTGAGCTTTTGGCAATGCAAGAATACAAGGATGTAGACTACTTTCCTATTCTTGTCAATGAACTGGAACTAGCCAAGAAACAATGCTAGTTTTAGTCCAATTCTCCCGCGTAAACTCCGTCTGTGAGCTACAATCATGAACAAAAGTCTTGGGACACTTTTGCGTTTCTGGGGCGTTTTCCAATTTACACAGGTTCAACACCTCCCCTCACCCCACAAACAATGTTGGACGCGTGTATCCAGAATTTTTTCCGAGTTTCAACTTTGTATAGGGTGGGGGAGGGAGAACTGCAAGACAATTTCGAAGAGGATGCACTGTGTTATGAGGAAACCGAGAAATGACAGAAAAATATGAATATTGCAGTACTGTCCCAGGGACTTTTGTCCAGGATTGTAGTTCCAGTTTGTTCATCACAATTCGAAAACTAGGGGTGACGAAGTCGTGAAAGGGCAACTCCCCTCAAAACGTCCAAGTTTACGTGCAACATGATAAATGAATAATCTTGTCTATGGACTCGCCGCGCCTGATTCCTTGTTCATAAAAACTCCTGACTTGCCAGATCTGAAAAGTTTCTTTTTCAACAGGGTCCCAAGCCCGCTCCGCCTGCTCAGTCAACCTCCAATAAAAATCGTCTTCTTCACCACAAGGTTTTGGCGCGAAACGAGGTGGATGGTTTCTACTACGCAGGCTTGGTAGTGCGCTGTTTGAACTCACGTTATGTCGAGGTTGACTTCCGGGATTTTGACCGTCAGGTTGTTTCCTCTAGATACGTCATTGCTATGCAGGGAGCCAGGCCTTGTCCGTCACTTAAGGTTCAGTATCCCTTACTTTCTGTAGAGAATGCTGGTTACAATGTTGTGGGTCGTGTTGTATTAGAGGGATCAAGCATAACTTGGTTACGCTGTCCGCCGTTTCTTGTCTCGAAGGTGTAGATTACTGAGTTGTACCGATTCTTTTTTTTTTCATATAATCCTTCTATAAATGCCGCCGGCAGGCGTTTTTAGATGATATATTTGCTTCCATCTGCGGCGTGTAGTCAAGTAAAAAGGGTAACTTTCCATTTATACGCTCTCTTTTTGTGCAATATTCCTGTGCTGTATTACCTATCCTTATGCTGATGTGTATCATGCAAAGCAGTCATTTTTTTTTCCTTCATCAAAGTGGTCGCACTTTTATCTGTTTATTGACTCCTTGGAGCTAATTCAATCTTCACCTTAGGGCGTTAGCCTGGGGATGTGTGGTAGAAAAGTTATAGCTTACCAGTATTGCAAAATGCGAGTCTAGTCAGTCACTAAGCTTCCACCAAGTTCACCCTCAGAGTACGTTTCACTGATCGTATTTTATTTTAACTGAGGTGTTTTTTGTTCAACAGGTTGGCGACTATGTTCTCGTCAAGACCCTCGTTCCGCGCGAGGAAGAAGATGATGAGATAATTGACGGCGTGCAGTGTTACGTCCCGGGAATCGTTCAAGTTGTTCCGCTGAGAAAAGCTACAGCCACCAAGTGCTACACAATACTACGCTTTAATGGTAAAAAGGTCGGTAAAGGTCAACTCTACAGTAACGAGACCCTCTCTCAAGCGAAGACTTGTTCGCGCTGAGTGCATGCAAAGGCTAGAGTGGGCGAATTTCGGGCCTCTCACCTATTTGGTCATAGTTCGAATCAGCAATAGAGAGGAGAAGGGTGACTACACGTTATCATGGTAGCAAAATTTCTAGATCTCAACAATCTTTCTTGACAGAGAAGGCCATTTGTCGAACGATGGAAGAAAAGTTTGGGCTGCCGCGTTGTTCCTGAGTGCAATCATGCGCAGAAAAGTCAGACATGTCAATTTTGTTTTTCGTTTTTCCCCGCCATAATTGCAGGACCACGGTTTTTTGAGATCCAGAAATTTTGCTACCATAGCAACCTGACATAACGACCTCTCTTATGTTTTGTATTGTTTTCTCTTTTTCTGCTAACAAACACTACCAAATCTTTCATAGTCGTTTCGGGGGTAAATGAGTTATGTTCATTTTTGTTTGTTTGCCTTGTTTTAACATGAAAGCGACAACAAATCTATCCGAGAGGTGTCTATTCCTAGTAATGAACGACTTGGTCCATTTAGTGGAGACTATATGTAATATTGCCGTTCTGTCGAGATTCTTAAAACATAAACTCATTGGGTTCCTAATTAAAGTCGTGTCCTGTTGTCACGTTGTCATGTCTACATTCAGTTTCAACTGATATACCTTTTTGATTACATTATATTCAGATAACATCCGTGAGGAATGACTTGGTGAAGATTTCTAAAGCACGCTACACGTTCGCCTGTCGCTACATCAGAGATGCTTTGCTTTCTGCTTATCGATCGTAAGTTGAAGTAAACTAAGATTACCCTCTAATCTTTTTGGAAGAGAGGTTTCCAGTTCAGTGCATTTTTGCTTTCAAAAGTGCAGGTATCACGAGTACTTTTCGTGGCGAACGTAGAAGTCAGTGCTAATTTTAAAACTACATTTTCAGTTCCCTGACTTTATCTTGGGGCGTCTAATCAATGCGCCTCCGTTACTTGTTTTAGAACAACGCCGTTTGGAATGTACTTAAAAGAGGCTGAAGAAGACGCTCTCTCCGAGGATAAAGGTATATAAACAGTCACAACTCGCCACTGTCGCAACGAGAAGGAATCTTTCGCAAAGACTCATGGGACTGTTACTAAGGACAAGAAAAAAATGGCATGATCCCAGAAACAATTGCGAACCGCGTTTCGGCTCCAGTTCCCTTCTCGTTTATTAAGTGGCGAATAGTGTGCGCCTGTTTGATTCTACGACTAACATACACCACTTTCTTTCTAACGTACTTTCTTTGGTCCATTAGACAAAAGCAAGGGAGAAGAATCGCCTCGGAGCCAAGCTAGCAGTCGAGCCAGCAGTCGGGCCAGCAGTCACTCCAGCAAAAGCAGCCGCAATAGCAGAAGCGGTAGCCGCAGTCCAAGCGCTAATGGGAGCACTGCACCGTCATCTAAAGGGGCGTCACCCCGCGAGCCGGCAGAGGAGAGGAGATCTTTTGAGGAACTGAAACAAGAGCTGGAGGAGGAACATAGGAAGCAGCTGGATGAGGTCAACAGAAAAATACAGGAGTTGCAAAGGCTGCTGGAAGAGGAGAAGGAAAGACACGAGAGAGCAACAGAAGAACTTAAAGACAAGCGGCGAGAATTGGACGATGAACAACAGAAGTTTCTACAACAGCAGATCGATGAGCAAAATAAAAGGTTTGAACTTTGATCGGTACTTAGATACATTATTTATTCTGATGGAGAATAATTGCGCAGAGCTGCAAATAATTTTTGGTTTTATAATCGAAGTACCTCTAACCAGCTCATCATTTATCCATACAAATCAGAAAATTGTCCGCCATTCATTACATGTTCGATTCAGATCTTCGGCTTCCAATTGATAACCTTTGTGGTGTTGCATCTGTCCGGTCCCTTCATATCGGACATTTTGTCGGACACTGGGCAAAATTTAGTCGGAATGAGTCGATGATCGACTGTTATCTGCTCCTCTCTTTGCAAGTTGTCTGTGCACTTATGACAGCAGAGTTATTAAAACTCGTCAGAATTGACCAAAAAGAGCAATGTCCTCGTGGCAAAGATTTTGTTTATGAATCTGTCTCAGGGCTTGAAAAACAAAACAAAAAAACTTGAACTCCAGCTTGTCCTTTGGTCAAGCAGCTCTCACCTTTTTCTTGCCCGGGGCTACTTCTCGCTCGTTTTAGTTAACCCTTTAAGCCCTAAGAGTGATCAGCATCAAATTTCTCCTTGTAATATCAATGCTTTGTAAAACAGTGTGGTCATGAGAATTACGGACATGATCACACAAGATGAATTTCCTTGATATTTTATCAACTTCTCCCCACTACTTCTGTAGGAAATGAATAGGGCCATTCTACAAATGAAAATTCAAAATTTGATCTTCGGGTTTAAAGGGTTAATCATTTTGTTAGAGAATGACTTGCCTGGACCCTTGCCCACTGGGCAAGTAAGCTTTTAATAGTTCTGTTACATGCCCAGCAACTTGTTCCGGTCTACCGGAGGGGACTTTTTTCGAGCCCTAGAATCAAGAATTGAATCTTTGTCTCCGCCCGTGTTATGTTGCAGTAATTTTACGTTCTCAGAGCACCTCTTTTCATTTTAATTTTCGCAAACAGGCAAACAGAGATCCAGGATGAACAAAAACGGCTTCAAAACCAACAGGAAGAACTGCTTAAAAAACAAAAAGAACAACAAGAGCAGCTTCTTATGCAGCAGTACAACCAAACTCAGCAGCTACAGTTACAACAGCAACAGCTTTTACAACAATTAGCCAACAACCTCCAAGCCGCTCAGGATAGACCCGAGCGCCCCCGCGTCAAGATTCCGGATATCCCTGTGGTCTCTCCTCCGAGATCACGTTCAATATCTCCGCCCAGTCCGTCGTCCGCGCGGTCAACTCCGCGGTCGTCGTCGCGGTCGTCCCCTAGGGCGTCAGTGAAAGGTTCGGAGAAGTCATCATCTAAAGGTAAGACTAAATGGAATCAAATTCAAGCTGAAAACATTTTCAATGAAATTTCTTGGTTTGACTTCACTGATTTGGTATGTCTGTAGAGATTCTAAGCGTTTATGGTCGATTTAGGGCCAATTGTTTAAAAAAAGAAAGTACAATGTAGACAGTGGTTTTAGATAATCGGTCGACCTTGATATTTCTTTATTAGAGGGATGTTTGAAGTATTAATTAGCAAATGTTTTTTTCGAATCTAGACAATGTGCTTTCTTGACAGTTGTCACGCATAGAAAGTAACTCTGAGATACTAGTTTGATTTCACTTGTTTTTGCTGATTTGATGATGGTTTAGATGGCGGGTTTTGTTACAATGTATGAAAAATGGGCTAAACTTTGTGTTAATGGGAAGCTTAAGCAACGACGACGGCAGCGAAGACGTCACCCATCGTGATGCTTCAAACTCCGTCGCTTATATTTGAGCTCTTTCAATTTGTCAAATGTTGACGATTGTTTCAGGAGTTGAATTACAAAGGACTGTGTCTAAGTTCATAAAAAGAAAAAGAAAACCGTCGTCTATTCTTCACGTCCTCCATAAAACGTGAAATTAGGAAGTTTTACGTCGTAGTCGTGCAGTGACGGCAAAGAAAGATACACATCAAAAAGCGTGATGCACGTGCAAAGTTGTTGTTTTGCCGTTCTCGTTGCCACCGCCGATACCATCGCTTCCTAATCCTAGGGTTTTTCTTAGCAAGTGAGGGAACGCTTAAATGGCTAGGATATTGGAGTAGGTTGGTCCGATTCATAAAATACGTCACCGTGGTTGGTTTAAAGCGGAACGTTTTGAATTTGTTTGCCTCCCTTATCTACTGGCACTACCGTTCAGCTTACCAATATATTCCTCTTTTTGTAGGTTCCCCTCGTAGTTCGCAAGAATCGTCAAAGAAATCTTCATCACCTGGAAAACCTTTAGCTGAGTCTTCGAGACCAACGTCTGCTCGATCAAAATCATCTAAACGATCTTCTCACAACAGCCTGCCTCCAGGATCTGATGACGAACACAAAGAAGAGGAAAGCGACAGAGAAGAAGACGAGAAACAGTCTACAAAGAGTGAAAAAGAAAAATCATCATCCTCTTCGTCATCGTCGTCGTCGTCATCCTCCTCCTCATCAGACTCATCTGATGACGAGAAGCCCGATGGAGAAGATGAGGTGCCGGCCGCTACCCTCGCCGCTGGCAGCGAAGATGAACCTCCCGCGGTCCAGGTCCATGTATCCAATGGGAACGAAGCGTGTCTTTTGACCAAAGGATCTCACGGGCTCCTGATATGTAAGTTTTACCAATACAAGTACAGTCGACAACTCCCTCAAAGACGGACACCTTTGAGACTGGCCCTAAGTGTCCTTCTGAGAAAGGTGTCCGTCTTATAGAGTCAATTAGAGAGTAAAGAAAGGCGGTGACTAGCTGTAGATGTCCGTTTTACCGATGTATTCGTCTCTTAGAAGTGTCCGTCGAGAGAGAGTGGACTGTATATGTATCGCCAATTTCATTAGCAGTAACACCTAGCGGCTCTCATAACAATAGTAGTGATACTAAACTTATGAAACCACAGTAAATTCCTCAAATGTGAGTACATCATAACTTCACTGAATTCAGTGTAATAACTCAGTTTAAAATTGGGCCGTGATGTAAAGATGCTGCGGATGAAAATGGCACAGCGTCAAAAAACGTTGTAGAAAAATCAAACGTGTATTAGAGCTTAATTGTAGATAGTAAAGAGGCCTTTTCTCGACGAAAATTCAGAAAATCAAGTGTAACATATATGCTTAAAACATTTCAATGTTAGGAGTTTTCGATAGAATAAACAAGTAAAAAAAACCCACGACTGTGAGCGTCATTGGTGACCCATTATATTAGTAGGTAATAGATACACCTTATTCTATGGTTTAGCATATAATACCGGTTAAACCAGGACACTACAGTGTATTACGGCCTCGTATTTTGCGCGTTCTCGTAACCTTATTTGGTAAAATGACGTAATAGTGGAATAATAAAATGGTATATTTGTGAAATTTGGAAAATAACTCGCGCCCGGCATCCTTTGATAACACACACTTATTTAGGTCTTGCGGGTATTTCCTATTTCAGCTCGCCTTCCTCCGGACCAGGACCCCGCTGTAGAAACAGCCCGCGTTCCAAGATCGCTAGAGGTGGGAGAAGAAGTTCTAGCTCGGTGGTCGGACGAGGGATGGTATTATCGAGGTAAACCTTAATTGGCTTTCCCAATTCTATTACCTTTTTGGCTTGTTCTCTGTTAATTCGCGCCTGTACAACGCAGGTGGTTTTTATGTCCGAGACTTTAAAAGATGAATTGTTATTGAAACGGGGCCACCAGACCGCCATATATGCATAGTTAATGTTTTACAGTAAAATTTAGTAATATTTTGAGAACCGGGAAGAGTAGACACTTTTTCATCACTCGAAATTTGAGGGGCTGTTTAGATGACCAGGAAGATCCAGAAAGCGGATCATCCTAGCGCCATGTGTTGTCTGTATTCAAGTTTACATCATGCAAAGGGTTGTACTTGTCCCCACGACTAGGATCTTCCTAGGGCTCCTTATAAGTACTAGGATCTTCCCATCTAAGGGGTAGGAAGATCCTTGTACTAGGAAGATCCTAGCACCATGTAAACTGCCTTCGCTAGAAAGATCCTAGTATTAGGGACAAACCACGCAAAAATGGCGGCAGGTCGTTCAGTGACTAATCACGGCAATAAAGGCCGACCACTTCGTTTGGCCTTACTACGAGCTGATAATTGTGATAATTCTGCTGAAAAGTAGTTATTGACGCCAGTTAAGAGAGAAGAAGGGCCCAAATTGCAGTTTTTGTTTTTGTCGCCTGTCATTTTTAATTCCTTCTCGAACCTTCTCTTCTTGGGCACTACACGGACCGAAATTTCTCCATGTAAAGGCAACGTAAAGTTTTTCCGCCTTGTAGGATCCTCCCCCTCCATTTGAACAGCTCCTATAAAAAGAATGAGAGATTTTAGCCCTGGGAAACCTTAATTGTTTTGAAAATGTCTGCGAGCACTTTTCAGTCGAGTCGAGACTAGCGAACAAGTCGATAGGAGAACTGGGAAGAGGCTGCTTTTCTCTTATGATTGAGTTTAACGCAGATGTGTTTTGTTTTGTTTCCAGTCTAATCAGCCCGTCTAGAATACTAATATTTGCGCTCTTCTAGTATTGGGCTACGAAGAACTACGTATTTATATTGCTTGAATAAGGTTGTAGTTTTAACCGTTTTTATTGCTTTCATCAGGCACCATCAAGCAAGATTGTGGAGACGGAAGTTATTTCGTAGAGGACAGCGTGGGTGACCTGGAACAAATCTACAGACCGGATATCATCACAGAAGCAGATGATGCTGAAAATGAAATCAGTGTACATGATCCTGTAATTGCGCTTCATCCTTCATTTCCGTACGCTTATGCACCAGGTACGACAGTCATGAAAATTTATCTTTGTAGCCTTCAAAAATATATGTGCATGATTTTGAGGTTGAAGTTGAACCCTGTATTTCATTAATAATCAAACACTGTTTGATTATTTGCACAAGTAAGCGCTCTGGACTTATGTTGGCCATATGACAGAATGCGCGTTTGGAGCGTGCATGAAAACGGAGAGAGAAAAAGGGCAGGACGTGTATGGTTTGCGTGGATTTTGCGTTAAACTTGCCTTTTGCGTGACGCTTCCGGTGTTTTGCTTCCTGTGAACCACATCTAGATTTGAAGCAGCTACGTCACGGTTTTTTCATCGTGAGATATTTAATCTAAATTTCTCCGGTTCAAATCAAAGACCACACGCAGTTCTACACTGCAGGCCTTGCCAGTAGCCTGCGTTGCTAAGCGTAGCTGGCGCTTTGGTTGGGGAAGCGCGCGCGAGCGACTGAGCGGCGAAGGGAAGAGAAGTATGGGGAAGCCGCTTATGTTCGCGGCTTTGTCGCTCCTTCACGCGCGCGCTCCCCCCAAAAAACGCGAGCTAAGTGGGCGATATTACTGTCAGGAAACATTCCTGTTACATTCCGCCATATTTGCAGGACCACGGTTTTTTGAGATCCAGAAATTTTGCTACCATAGCAACCTGACTTAACGACTTCTCTTACGTTTTGTCTTGTTTTCTCTTCTTCTCCTAAACAAACACTACCAAATCTTTCATAGTCGTTTCGGGGGTAAATGAAAACGCCAAAAAAGCTAAGCGGGCGATATTACTGTCAGGAAACATTCCTATTAATTGCTGCCTTTGATAAGTGAGTTGAGCTTTTATTCTGTTTTCAGGTACTGTACTGAGGTTGGAAAATGATGGATTATACGTTCGACATTATGATGGAATAGAAAGCGTTATACCACGAGAGGAAAGCTATCTAATAACTCCTGAGAAATTCGAGAGAGATTGCCAGTATATCCTTCAGTGTGAAGAGAGCTTAGTGGGCCAGGCTGTGGTTGCCCGGAACGAGAAGGACGGCATGTTTCACCTTGGTGCGTAGTTGCTAAAGGCTACTAATGTAGACGTGTTTTCGTTAGGCATCCTCTCGGGGTCTCGATTGTCTTCATCAAATATTATCCTCTGTCAATTCCAATTCTTGTCTATGCCTTGGGTGCCAGAGACTATGCATGCGCGGTTTGCTCAGGGTAATTTTTGTCCTTTAAGTTCCTGTAAACTAGCCACGTTGTGCGCGATTAATTACGCGCCACTGAAGTTAGATTTCGAAGCGTATGCAAGTCTTACTAGATATAAAATTTTGGGCCAAGTTATATCGACCGAGGAAATTGGACTGAAAATTCTGGTTTTCAGGTTTACAGTCGGGTAGCAAACTTTGCGTATTGTTAGGGTTGCATTTTTGGAAGACAATAGTGCTTTTGTTTCTCACATTCTTTTGTGTTTCGGTAAGCGGCGTTCGACCTTTAATCGGGTATGATCGGTAAATTTTCGGTGTGACATTTTTTTACTTAGTAGTGGTCTAGTGGGGCAAAAACTTTAAGCGAGACACAAAACGATCAAACACGGCACTTTGACCAGAGAGATCGCGCAGTGAATTAAGCTTTATCCATTCATGAAGCCCGCATAAAATAACAACTTCGGTTATTGTAGCTGGGAACTTTAAATTTTGTTTGCGTACAAATCTGTCTAGTAATTTACGGTCAGGTATCGACATAACATGTACTTAACACGCGGCGCGTTAGGGCCTGTTTACATGGAGGTGGGGAACCCTAGGTAGGTAAGGTAACCCGCTTTGGTGGGTAACCCGCCTGTCCATATAATCTCTCATTTTAATTTGATCACGCTTACATGATAGGTGGGGTGACCCGCGGCATGTTACCTCACCTATCTGGGGTCCCCCACCTCCATGTAAACAGGCCCTTAAGTACATGTTATGTCGTATCCTTCTCGTTAATCATTGATGGTTTTAGTACATGTTATGTAAAATGCAATAAGATCTAACTTGCACTTTACCTTGTTTAGGAACTGTGCGAGAACGTGTTGGAAATGGGCGACAGTACATTATCGAGTGGGCAGATCAGTCTGTGCAGTTACAGGTACAACCGAAATACTCAAGTAAATAAGTAAATAACTCTGCTAAAGTTTTAGTATGGTTCACACGAAAGTTGTAGTTTGAAAAAACTTTCGCCGATTTGTTTGAAGTCCATTTAGCTCTAAGTATTGGATAATTGCATGTAAACAGCATGGGTTGTTTTGGTAACTAATCTTGGATTTGCGCCGATCGTCGTTCGAATCGGTCGTTCGGCGAATAACGGCGCCATGACAAAAAGGGCAGGGGTGGAAGAAAGGAGACTGTAAAACTGCTGTTCGGAAGTATGAGTTATGTGTTTGTAGTCACTGTATCCGTCCCTAGTTTTACCATAACAGGTTTTGTTTTTGCTTATTTCTTCAGAGTTCTGGTTACATGTTCGGTGCTCATACAAAACGCCGTCCGCTGACCATAGGGGGTCGCGTGCTCGCACTTTGTGATCCAGGTAAAAAGCCAACATTTTGAACTCGAAACGAAAGTTCACAACAACTAAACGACGTTTCAAGTTTAGTGTGTGCTAAAAACCACTTCAGTAACGAATTTGAGGTAGTATATCCTTCGTGAAGTTGAACATAATTGAATTCACAAGATAAATATATATACATTTTTCAAGTTGTTTCGGCCTTTTCATCACTTAATTTTCTGATATCTTATTTTAGTAAGCTGTCTAATCAACTGTTTGTAACTGTTTACTTTCCCGTCTCTATGGGAACCGTTTGAGGGTTGAAAGCTGTGAGTTACAGCCTGTTGAAGTAAATTCTCGGCGATTCCTCAGAGTTAAGCTGTACTTATTATTGTAACTATTGTTTGTTTATTACAGCATTGTATGTCTACCTCCCCGGTTGGATTGCTGGTTCAAATGGCCGAAGACTGGTGATCAAGTTTTGTAACGGCAAAAGGTGCGTCACTTTTGAGTCATGTTATGAAACATGGTTCCACGACCGTACTTTAAAAAAGTCTGTGACAAGAGTTTGACTGTAAATTTGACACTGAAATGGTCTGTAGTTTAATGCAAACTTTGGGTTGCAATTGATTACGTATTCCACAAACTGCTATCAACGACTCACTTTAGAAAGCTGGTTTACTAACTTAGAACAAACGCCTTTGAATAGCTGTCAACAGTTACCGGCACTGTACAAACGACTTATTGACGGACTCAAGCAAAACTAACTGCGAGGGAACGACTGACAATTTGAATAACAACCGACAGTTTGAATAACAATAAACGACTGTTTAAAAACTCTGACAAAAGGCGGATGGAAACGCATCAATGACATTCCCAGTTTTCATTGCCAATAACATCACGGCTTAACTTACAGACAACCAATAACATCGCTACTTAATTAACCAACCATGTTAAGCCAGATCTCTACATGGCAGTGGAAACCCATTAAACGACATTACCACTTACCAAGAATGTGTTGTTCTCATTAGCTCAAGTCATGTGGATCCCCTCCAGTGCTTCTGGTTGTCACGTGACTATTATGACCGCATGGTGGAAAACTATCAGAAAATAAACAAAGAAAGATGACGGCACATTCGTTTGTTCAAGGATTATTACAATAGTATTTAAACGGATCTAGTTTTATCAACGACTTCAACTGTAAATAAAACTTTTTGTCGGTATTGTACATATTAATTCATTGAATGCAGATATGATTTTTTTTTCTGTCTTTTTGTTACTACGGAGGGATAAAAACGTCATATTTTGTTGAAAATCCCTCGTTTTTGTTGGACACTGGAAACCAGAAACCAACACTGCAAGTGTTCGTCGTTACACTTAGTTTAGTCTTGCTCATTGAATAAAGTAGTTATTATGTTTGAGCAAAAGACAATGTGAAAATCTTTAAGGGTGTGTGCCAGTGAAAACATTTATTTACAGAGCACCAACGTGAAAAAAAAAGTATGATTAATTGTTTCTGGAAAGCACACACTCTGCTAAATCCGTAAGTCAGGTACGATGTATGTAAATCGGGAACCAGTTCTGTTCGTTCTAACATTGGTTTTGCTACAATAGTATTTACATTTTGGTCTCTAACAAAGTGCCAATTTCTACGGACGTCAATCTTTTATCCCTTGTTAGTAGTCTAGACAATCTTTCATGTAAATAAAGAGTTTTTAATGAATTGGGACTGTTTACTCAAGGATTTGGACAAAGGGTTTCATTATAACGCGTATCTACTAAAGTAATCTTCGTGCGATATATTGAATTGGTTTGCCAGAATGGCGATCAAACTCACAGCAGTCGACGCATGACAGAGTAAGCTTCGCATTCTGAAGAGGGTCACCTTCCAACCAGCCAATAGAAACCTTTAGAATTGAGAAGGAGGACTAGATTTGACTTAAAGGTTTTTCAGGTATTCTCAAAAAATAGACACCCCGGAAAGCCTCATAGTCTTTTTGTCTCCCTAGAAAAAGTTAGCACTTTTATATTTATTGAAGGAGGTTGAGCCCTCTCCTGATCGCAAAATGGCACTACGACATTGTCGCTAAAACTCGTAGTAGAATGACGACGGCAGTCACGTTTTCCCGCCAAAATGACGGTGGCTCACGTGCACGCGCAACACTCAGCATCCTTCTCGTTCTCCTCTTAGAATCTTCTTAAAAGGTCTTTACTGTCCGGGTACTCCTCAGGTAATCTTCATCAGAGTTGCATTACACTATGATCGGCCACGTTTGTTTGTAGAGTGGCACATTGAATTAAACGACAATCAAGATCAAGCATAACTCCTGTAGCATTCATCTGCTCCTTGAGCTCAAACTTAGTAAACAGACGAGTAGCCGAAAAAATAATTATGACACACCTGTAAACGACTTTTCTCCTTAAAGATGAGTGTCTTAAAATGTTACTGGAGAGGACAGTTAGCCGCTCATTTGAAAAACAAAAACATCAGAAGTGGGAACCGTTTTCTACGAAGGAAGGATGAGGATGATAGAACATGTTCGTTGAAAACCTTGTTGATCTCTTCCCGAGGGAATTCACTTGCAATACCGTATTTGTGAATCTAACCGCAAATGTCCCGTCCAGTCTCACAATTTCTTAGCTATAATGGTAATGATATAGATTTAGCCGAAACCTAACAGCGGAGCTTCCGATATCATTAAGCTCAACAATAACAGCAACAACAACAACAACAACAATATTTGTATTTTTGTTTCTTTATTGATTCTAATAATGCGCTTTTCAACGAGACGGCGGGTTGGAAGCCCGCTAATCAGTTTTTTTTTCTTATATAAATTATTCAATAATGTAATTATTATTATTATTATTATTATTATTATTGTGTCGCAGTATGAAACTTTGGAATGCTGTCCACATTATGAGTAGTATAGGGCGCATAGCGTAACCTACACCACTTGAGAAGCTATACTTAGAAGTAAAAAAAGGTCGGTACGAAACCTAATACGATCCTAATATACATAATGATATGAATCTCTCTGCTTAAAAAGCCAATTTTGAATATTATTAAATTCTTATACTCTGTAAAACCTACGCTAAGACATGATGATATGATTATCTCTAATAGAGGGCTATTTAGAAAATTATTCACTTTTTACACTCTCATTATCTCTTATATACCTAAACGAGGCCATCATAATGTGATTATCTCTACTAAAAGCTTATTTAGAATAATATCAAAAATTATTATTATTATTATTATTATTATTATTATAGATGCTTTATTAATTGTCTTTATTTTATTTTTTTTTTTTTAAACGGGTGAAAGAAACTTTTGAATTTTAGAGGCTGACAGTTTTTTTATTGAAATGAAATGTTTTTAATTCGAATAAATTTTTCTTAGTTAAATTAACTCTTTCTAAGCTAAATTAAGTGCTTTTTAAATCGACAGGAATTGTAAATAGTGTTTTGAATGAATAGTTTTTTCTTTTTTTCAAGCAAATTAATTGTATTATTATTATTATTATTATTATTATTATTATTATTATTATTATTATTATTGCAGTAGTAAAAATAAAGATATAAAATTTAGGAGTAGTGCAATACAGTAAAACCCTGCGACTAAGAACCTGTTTAGGCTAACTTGGAAAACTCCAGGTTCTTAGTTGCGGGGTTTTACTGTTTAGGTAGAGAAGTGTTAGAAATGAGACGCAGACAATGAAAAACAGTTAAAAGCTGGAGGCTCCAACTTCACAGGTAAGTCTTTACAGAATACTAGGAAAAAGAAAGAACGCAATTAAGATAAGTAACTGAATCGAAAGAATTTGACACTGTATAGATTTATAGGGGTCATAACGTTATCGAAATACATATAATAGCAAAGCTTCCGCGTGCGCGAGGCACGCGAGGAGCCTTCATTGCTATAAAAAATGGAAATCTATTTGGTTATGACGTCATTGTACGCGTCTGCCGTCCGTCCGTTCAGACTTTCAGGGAGGGGAAAGCAAGAAATTATTTTTACCTTTTTCCACTCACCCCTCCCCCATCGTTTTCTAGTTAGACCTCTGTCTAGCAATCGTCATCTTTACAAACCATGACCACAAACGGAAACAACACACACCAAGAAACCGTCTATACTATGCAGGCTACGTTTGTGGTCATGTTAAGAAGTTTCACATCGTCGTTGAGAAACAAACCCAAAGTTGTGATGCCTATGCATATTTGTTGTCTTCCTTTTTAAATTTTTCTTGTTTGTACCACTTTGTTGCCATCGCTTTCATTGTTGCTAAGTGCTGAGCTCCTTAACAGTTTGAGCAAAAACATAACCCAAGACTTCACTCTTACCTGTTCGTCTTTGGTATAAGTAGGAGGCTGGTCTCCACGCTCTAATTCAGTTAACTGACCTCCATTTGTGAAAATTTGATGAGATGCAGGTTGGGTTTGCTGAAAGAAATAATGGTCACATACATGAGCCCGTTTACGCTAGTATAGTCTCTTATGTATACCGGGATTTTTGAAAACCGGGTTAGCAAATATATCAACTCATTCTACTACTTGGCAATTTAAAACAATAAAACTCATTCAAAGGCCGATTTTATCTGACGCCGGGCAGTAAATTAATGGTCCCTAGAAGCATTCCAACGAGTCCAAAATTAAAATGAAGCAAATTTTAGAACATTTATTCAGTAATCTGACTTCGCGAGGTTTCAAACCGGTGTCATCTCAGTCTAGAAATTTTAAAATTGAGTGAACTGCAGCAAAAGAGTGCCTGGTTAAGGCTTACATAACAACTTAAATAGTTAGCAAAACACTACTTTTTCGTGGTCCGATAAACAACAGGATTTCGCATGGAATAGACATCAAACTGAAAGAAACATTGTGCACAAATTATCACCTTCTTATCTGTAAAAGAAGGCCTATGGTTCAATGCCATTAGAGCCCGCTGAAACTAGACCTAGATCCAATCTTCCTGAGTCGAGAGTTGCTTTTCTAAGGTGCAATCAGCTAAGCTAAACAACGACGAAAC
>BOPM01000680.1:52996-81910 GCA_022179025.1 Porites australiensis | reverse complement strand
CGCTATGTGATTGGCTGTTGTCTAATCCCCCTTGGGATCTGTGGTTTTAAAAATAACTCGAGACGAATTACCTATGGAATTGGGTGTGTATGGGGGATGCCTTCTCTGTCCCCTTTATCCTCTCTTGATTTACGATTATAAACATGAGCTTTACAACGAGATGGGGGGAGCGAAGCCCTCTAACCAGTTTTTTCTTAAATAAATTCTTTAATAATCTTATTATTATTATTATTATTATTATTATTATTATTATTATTATTATTATTAAATCACTTGCCTGACCATAATGTGGTAGCTTACAATAAATTATAATTAAATATGAGGATCCCACTTTCTACAAGCTGTATAGCTTCTTTTGGGCTTCCTTGCCACTTTATCTGTAGCTCTTCCTGCCCCGTAAATTTGTAATCTTAGTAATTTTTTTTTCCGTAATTTTTATTCTAATGTATAAATAAATAAAATATAATAAATCACAGTACTGAAAATAAAAATGAAATTAGGAGTAGTACAGTATACCTTAAATAGAGAAGTATTAGGAATAAGAAGCTGCAAATATTTATTAAATGTTATATACCGACTGATTTCGTAACTTTACACGGGACTTAAAATTTAGGTTTTCAGCCAAGATTACTCCTGGGAGAATTGTGTACCTTACGTGAACGATGATTATCTACATGTATGCTTACTTTAATATCACAATCCGTATGTTTTTGACTTGGTCTTAAGACCTTAAATTTAGTATTTTTTGCATTGTGTACGAACATAGCGAAATAATTTACTCATTATATTCATGACAAAAGCTACGTAAACATTTAACACAGAAGTTTGGTTTATATGATTCATGTCACCAATTAAAAAATTTAAATTAACATCAGCCTGTTCTGCTCCCCGAGGCGGGCTACTCAACAAAGTTTTATACGGGGAGGCTCTTCCCCAATGTCCAACCCTTACCCTTTTATATACCATTCTCGACAGTAAATGTACCCCTCACCTGACCTTCTATTGACAAATGGTACTCCTTTCACATACCTAGGTTAGAACTTTGCATCCCTTTAGGCTGCTATGAATGCACTGTGTTTAAATATCAAAAACTCGCAAAACCAGAACGTTTTTTTTTTTTTGCTTTTTCACAGCAATAAAATGCATCCGTTAGCTATTGGGCCTTTTTACCGACAGAAATGGCAGATTTCCCTGTCCTTTCATACACACCAACTAGTGAAATCCCTACCCTTTCATATATCTAAAGCATGAAAAAGGTACCCCTTTCGAGTGGAGCCTCCCGTTATAGGTCATTACAGAAAATAACACCCCTTCCCCTCCTCCACGCTTCAGGGTTCTACTCTCCACTCTCTTCCGTTCACTTGTCTTTCGTGAAATGTTTGTGACGCAGACAATGAAAAACTGGTTAATAATTGTAGGCTCCAACTTCACAGGTAAGTCTTTACAGAATACTAGGAAAAATAGAGAACGCAAATGAGATTAAGTAACTGATGTATCAAAATAATTAGGTGGCTCTGAACACTGATATAAAAGCGGAATTGAATGGTATATAAACATTCCGATAGGAAATGAACACCTATCAATCCAAGGAAATTTGGTAATGATGTCAGAGTACGTCAATTGTCCGTCCCGTACAGACTTTCAGGGAGGGAGAAGGAAGACATTCTCTTTGCCTTTTTCCACTCGATCCCTTCCCCATCGTTTTTTCGTTAGTCCTCTGTCTATATTTCGCGCGGCTTCTCCTCTAACTTTACGAACCATGACCACAAACCGGAAAACACACCACAAAACCGCCTGCTACGCAGGCCACGTTTGTGGTCATGTTAAGAAGTTTTACATCGTCGTTGAGTAGAGACAAACCCAAAATTGTGATGCCTATGCAAATTTCTTGTCTTACTTTTTAAATTGTTCTTGTTTTCACTACTTCGTTGCCGTCGCTTTCATTGTTGCTAAGCGAGCCCCCTAATATTTTACGCAGGAACATAACCCACGACTTTACTCTTACTTGTTCGTCTCCTCTGTAGGGAGGAGGCTGGTCTCTCCTCTCTGCTCCAGTTAACTGACCTCCAGTTGTGAAAATTTGATGAGATGCAGGTTGGTCACCAGGAAAGGTAACAACACCTTCAGCCTGCTGCACGGGAAGCAACGCAGGGGCTCCCACGGGACGTTCTTGCCCGATGACGTGACCACTAGGGAACACATCCTGACCAAACTCTGGTCTCGTAACTGATATAGCTGGTGTGGACTGTTAAAAAAGCAAAAAACAAACAAACAAAATAACGGCACAGTCGCTGTAGTATATAACGTACCAATAGCATGTGGCAGAAGCCCGCCACCTCCTCCTACCCCTCCCCGCTCCGCGCTCCCTGACAAAAAATTAAACTATTAAATTTTCCATGAAATACAAAGCTAGGACTAGGTTTGAAGAAAGAGATAATAGTCACGCGCATGCACCCTTACATGCACGCTATTATAGTCCCTTATAAAAATAGACTATAATAACACTGAACGGAAACTACAAATAAATACTGCAAAAGTTCCTATCTATAATCAATTTTGAGATTTAACGGTACCTTAGTTTGTAATAATCTACAGTACTACCAGCACAATTAACTACTTAGCTAAATTTCTTGCGGATATTCCATCAAGACAATTTGTTTTGAAAAAGCTTCATATGAAAATTGACTTAAATAAAATAAGCGCTGGATAAGAAATGATTATATCCGAACGTGAAATGTGGTCAGCTTGGTTAAGAAATGTATGAAAAATATTTATTACACTGTCAAAGAATAATTCCCTAAATAAATTTATTACATATTAACTGGTTATATGCTTCTGACATAAGATTTACCTTTCGTCCTAATTAGTTCATTGCAAACATTATCCCAGCCGCTGAAAAAAAGGTTTCAATCGCTAGTTGTCTTTCTTACTTACCTGACCAGAGGAGCAATCAGCAATGCAGCAATCATGAGCTAAGCAAGACACTATTGAACCTGCGAATCCAGTAGCAAACTCAGCGATGCCAAATATCAGGATAGGAATTGTTAAAACCCCGATGCTCTCATCTACCGATGTTTTAGAAGGAATGTAGAAAATAATGAGCACAATCCCCCAAAAAGTTGAGATGACGGCAAAGCCCATAAAGGTACCAACCTAGAAATAAATTATGGCTTTTAAATGATCTGGAGGGATCACATAAGGTTTTCCGGTGTTGTTCATCATTTATAGGGGAGCACCATAGGTAACAAAAAATGGTAGCCTACGGATGTGAGAAATTTTGGTAATCACGTGACCGTCCGACCGTGCGACCGTACGTCCGCCGCTACATGTAAGCCGTTGTGAAATTTCTCATCCAAGCGCTCATGCGTTTTGGTAGTAAATCGCATGGCTATCCGAACTTTTAGAGAGAAAAAGAAAACAAAGCCGAGTCTTTTTTTCGACTAAACTTTCATTATGTCTACACTAAGGGGGATTAAAACAGAGAAAGAGCTAAAGCGAGAGATGAAAAACAAAGGATATGCATTTCGTTACAAAAACAACATGAGAATTTTATAGCGGCGGTGAGAAATTCAAAATGAGAAATGCTAGCGACCAGAAGGGTGAAAATGAGCGGCAATGAAGAAAAAGGCGAACAGGAACACAAGCAACAAAATCCTTTTTGAGCACATACATTTTTGTGAGCACATACGACATTTCATCTATAAAAAGTGTATAAACTAGGACTCAAGGTTTTTCAAGTGTAACGCTGTAGTCGTGCAACAACAACGACAAAGAAATTTACCAAAAGGCGTGATGTTTTTTTTTTTTTTTGTGCTAATTACCCCTTTTTTTTTTATTTTATTTATTTTATTTTTGTGCTAGAATGGCTCAGTTTCCTTGCATGTTTTTAATCGAACTAATATTAAGCACAGATTTGCAGAAAGATTTCTTCGCAGTGGTTTCAAGTTTATTTTTGGTTTACTTGTATAAACGAGAGCTTCGCTGTTAGCCTTGGATAAGTCTATATATTAGTGTGAAGTATTTCGATTGATGAAATCTCATCCTCTAGTCTTCAAACTGTACGGTATGCATGCATATGCAATGTTTCTGAGGGTCTCGATCAATCAAGTTAACCTCCTCCCAGAACGAATAATGCCCCGTCTTATTGGCGTGTTCAGAAACTGAAGTTTGATTTCGTGAGAGCTTGATATCCCTACTGTGCTCCTTAATGCGTTCATTCATGCAGCAATGAAAACAGCAATTGAACTTCAGACTTTGGCAGTATCTATATTTTTGTCAACTCACCAAGGTATTGCGGTTCTTACGGCTCCTCCCTGTTTTAGCTCCTTGAATCCCCAGATATCCTGTGAAGCACATCTATCAAATTTTCACATGAGTTAGAAAAGACAGCCAGACTTTCTTTTACTTAGGTATACTTTGGGTGGGTACTTCATTAGCAAGGTTCTGCTGGTAGGCCCAGGTTGTCCTGTGTTGTCCTTTTTATGAGGTGAACTTTTCGCCTCATGTAAGAGAGTCCGAATTCCGCAAACAGGGAAATTTTTGCTTGCAGAATCTTAAATCCTGGACCCTGGAATCCGGGATACAACTCAAAGAATCCGGAATCCCACTAACAATTGGAATCCAGAATCGAAGTTCCACTGACAAATACTGGAATAAATAACCTGGAATCTGGAATCCGCGGCATAAAATTCAAAATCCAAGACTGTCTTGGATTTCCTTTCATGGGGCGAAACTTTCGTTGAACATTTACATTTAAATCTGTGTTTTGAAAGTAACTGGGACCGCCGCAAATTTCATGTCCATTCAATAGGTATGCCTGTATTGATCCTGCTGAGATCGAACACTGGTCCGGAACGTATGCGATGAAAAGAATCCGCAACGGCTCATAAGGGGATCGACGTGCAAGTCCGAATTAAATATGTCAGCCCAATACATATCAATGTGTTTAAACTATTTTATCAATGGCAAATAAGAAAGGAACTGACTATAAGCCACAGACAAACCGCAAGCAAAAGGGTCTGTGACCGGCCAAAACTGAGCAGATCACCAGAGCTCGCACTGGTTTTGTACGGTTTTGATCTCTCTACCCTGAGCTAAATAAGAATGTTCATTTTGCTCCCATCTATATCACAGGAAACCCACACAAATTGCGTGACTGTTGTATGTATGGGAATACCGAAAATGTTCATATTATCGTAATGAAATGAGATAAATTCTAACGTATAAGATCAAAAAAGACATGTTTTTACCTGAAATGTTGTGTATTGTCGTTCTCGCAGCTGAAAACGGCGAATTATAGCGGTTTGAGGGGTTTTACAACTGAGTTGGCCTGTGCGTATAGTAGAGAGACAAGGGAGGAAACTCGGCGACTCCTAACGCTGGACCAGTCAAGCGCCGAGCCGATTTTTATTATATTACGATAATATGAATGTTTTCGATATTTCCATACTTTTCCTCTGAATTCAAACATTAACCGAAGTCACACAATTTGTGTGGGCGCCCTGTGTTTATACTTCAGAATGTCTGTCCACCTTACACGTCGACACTCTGCTCCCACAGTGTGGCAGTCGCCAAATTATTTCCAAATTTATCTAACAAATGCAAAAATAAAGTCAAAATCGTTTTTTAAGCCTTAATAAGGGAATTATAAATGCAGGCATTATTCAAATGATTCCTCGTTCTTATGTTTAAGTTTAGCGAAAATTTAATGTTAAACTAATTATGTAATACATAAACTTATTGTCGACTTAAAACTGCGGGACTGCGGAGTCACCCGTTTTACTAATTGAAATCGTTGACCGTCCAAAGGACAGTAAGATGGCCTGCAAGAATGTGAACTACAAACACGCCATTAACTACATCACTGCGCGACCAAGGAACTGAGCAGTTGATTAATATTGCTTCAACGTGGCCGGGTATTCTGAATTTGCTTCTAGCTTACTGCTTACCAAAATTCCAGCCCAAACACCAAGTAACATTTGTCCTCTGACCATGACATCAGCTGTGACATCACCGTAGACATGATCTAAGATTCCCAATACAAACAAGAATACTCCGAAAATGATGTGTGCTATGGCGACGTATTTCAAATATTTTTTTCGTGTGCTTTCCGCCATTGTGATTTCTACGCAATGACTATGCATATTTTATGCGCGACCCATTCAAGCAGACTTTCCGCAAATTTTGGGTGGAACATCTTATTGTTATCGATTCGGCCGAAATATCAGAAAGACTTGAGGCTATCTTCTAGGATAGCCAATACAACAATTTTTATAATTTATACTCAAAGTGACTTCATTCCTAACAAATCTCTTCTCTCGCCTTACTATCACGTGTTCTTCCACTTAAAGCTACTTAAACTGACTAATTTACATCGGCTCATTCTTTTGCAAAAACTCATTCACCTGACGTAACAACAAACAACAACAAAGTTTATTTCTTTAAAGTGATTTAAATTACAGTTTAGACCGACCCGCAGGTAGCATAGCTAATCGAGGCAGGTCTGGTTATAAATTCAAACGCATTCATATGGTATTCTAAAGGAAAAAAAGATAGTAAAATACATAAAGTTAAATCAATAAGAAATAGCAACATGAGGAATACAATAAATTACAAACTAAATATGGTAAATTTCAATGTAGTCATTTTCAGTTTTCAATATGTCATTTTCGAGCTCCTTCGGAACCTACAATAGCTTTAAAAACTTCTTCTTCTTCGAGATCAATTCTTCGCAAACCGGTATTTCCAGCTGTATTTCATGTTGCCATCGTATGAACCATTTAACGATCTATTGCCTTCGACCTTCAACAATCTTTTCACATCTACCTTGGAAGTCGATTTGCTCAGGGCCTTAGACCTCACAATTTCGTACAACCTTAACTTATTACTACCAAGGCCCACTCTTTTGAAACTTCCTACTGGTTAATCTAAATTTTCTCCTTAAATCAGTAAAATTTGAACTTTTATTGAAATATTCTACAAGTAGTTCCTTACAACCCTCCTTTTTTGTAAGTAATATGTAATTAAGTTGTATTATTCTTCTTCTTTTTCCCCTGTATATTAGTTTATTTTGTAAAGTCGGGCCGTGTTTCTCTAATGCCGTTTGTCTGCCTAAACTAATCCATGGGGAGCCTGGACCCCATATAAGCCCCAGGCTTCCAATTCAGGCTTTTCCGTCACCATTTTTTTCAACCGTATATTTTCAGTATATTTATCCTGTAATCACGGACAAAAACAAATAAATAAATCAAATCAAATCAAGTCTCTCCCTACCCTCACCCCTTTGTTATTTGGGACTGCAACGCACTGATGAAGTGCAGTTTTTGAAATCTTAGTATGGTGATACTGATTAGACCTTCTCACACAGCTTTCGACGCCATCTTGACGAGTAGGCAAACATGTGAGGAATTACAGTGTCGAATAATTTCCGTAAAACGGCTGTTCTGAAAAATATGACTCGTAAGCTAAAGCTACAAAACAAAGGATTGTACTAAAAAAATTGGGGGGCCTACCTGTGCCTAAATTTCTCCAGAGACTCGCTTTAGATTTTCCATATATTTGTCTGTAATTTTTCCCCGGACTTTCTTACAGGCAAATGTATATAAAATTTTAAAAAGTGGTTCTAGGTCTTCTAAGGCATGTAACGTCCTCATTTTTTTCCATAAAAATCCTTAAGACTGAAGTTTTAGTTTACAATTCATACTTTTTTCAGAACAGCCGTTCTACGGAAATTATTCGACTTCAGATTCTCATACAAACACTGTAATTTCTCACGCGTTTGCCTACTCGTCATGATGGCGTCGAAAACCGTGACAAGGTCTAATGTGTTTCATTCCTCCAACCGACGCAGCATCAGTCTCTTTTAACACTATAAACCCTTCCATTAAAGTTGTATGTCACGCAAAGCTTTCTTTTTGGCGGCACACATGTGTAATATATGAAACAGTTTGCGTAAACATTAACTGGATTATATTCTCAAAACTAGTACTCAAACAATTTTTTTTATTCTCCAAAATCTGCCATTTTCTGCATTTTTTAATCTTACTACCTACCTTACTAATCTTACTTACTCTTATAAACTTCATGTAATCTTCAGTTTATGAAAGAAAGATAGTCTATGGGGGGCGAAAGAAAATATAATCAAATGTTATTTATGATATGTGACGTGTTGCGTGACTGATGTATAAACAATACCAGTCACACATGTGACATTAGCATTCGGTTTGTCTCAGACTAATATAATACTGCATTCATTTGTTATCAAGCAGATGGCGAAAAACTCGGACTAGTTTCATCTCCTTCTGAGAATAATCTTTCAAGATACTGAGCAAAATGAATTAAGCTTTAATACTGCTCTTCGTCATGAAAGAAACTTCTGAGAACTATTCAACTTCGAGGCAATCTTGGCGTCCACAAACAACAAATGAGCAGCGTCCGAACACAACATCGCATTCGGCAACACGGCACGACCAAGCACGGCCACCGTCCAGTAAATATACTCATTAGAGTTTTCTGCGATATTTCTGCAAGTTGCTTCTTAGAAGAGACTTCGAGAAGTCAGTAAGTTTAATAATAATATTTGTTTTGTCCGACAGATGCGCAAAGGACACCGTTCGATAGACCTGGTTTGCGATTAACTTCACTTTCAGCTCTCTATCAGCCGGCTTTCAAGCCTTACTCTTTCAGCCACATGTACAACACGAAGTATAACGCTGATTTTGAAGGAAGATACGCGCCTCCTCCTTTACCAGACAGGTAAAATGTTTGATTATCTCAATAAAAGTCCAAGAGGGCTAAATTTTTCCCGTATTGGTCGCTATGGTAACGTAAAAGAACATCTGTTGTCACGTTTTTTACAAAACGTTGCATTTGATAAGAGAAACAGAAGAAGGAGGAATCTATCAGTAATTTTTCACTTTATTTTGAAAGTACGTCCTTGGAGACCCAATTGTAGCTTATCGGGACGACAGTGTATTTATTAGCCTTCATGCAAGCTGTGTCTCTTAAAAGTCACGCGCGAGCGGCACGCGAACTCGCGTACATTTGTGACTTCGCTCGCCAATTGAAATGGGGAGCTTTATACTCGCAGGCTTAATTTTCACGAAAAATAAGTTCTGAGGTTGTACAACTTCAGTATAACAAACTTTCCACACTTGTCCGATCCTGTTTTTAAAAATCGTTCTTTTGAAATTCATGGGGCGAACTCTACTTCTAGCCGGGTCGGCAACTCAATTCGGGGAGAGGGAGTCCTTGTCCAATATTTGGGTATAGGTGAGCCGCTGAGGGTTTGAAAGCCTAACCCTTTAAGGACAAAAAATTCTAAAATACATGCCCTGTTTAGGACAACAAACTTAGTTTTATTACGCTTTTTAGGACAAAGGACAAAATGAACGCCATCTTGTTTTTAGTAAGCCATTACTGGCCATTGCAATAGAGCAAATTCATCGCGTTATAGTCATTGTCCTGTTTGTCTGGAAGCCATCGTACTTGCAAGGTCATGCTAGAGACTGTAGAGAGAAATTTTTCTCACTAGAAGATCTGCTTTTCTCTCCAATTGTAACGAGGCTTTTAAGATTTTTACTGTAATATGTCTTCCACTGAGAGGAGGTCAGGTACATGGGTCAGGTATTAATTGATGTTCACACTGTTGCCCCCCTTTTCTCCAGCCTTTGGGTGTTTTACCTTGTCCCTCCCCTCCCTCCCCTCTTCCCACCTGTCAAGTAGTGCCATAATATTGGTCACAAAGTACTTTGTTGTGTGCCTATCAGGTAATGAGGATTTAGTTTGGTGCATTTTTAACAGTGAAGAATTTTTTCAGGGTTTCTACAGCTAATTATGCTCCCATTAAGTACAAGTTTGGTTCCAGTACATATCAACAGCATTTCCAGCAGAGACAGCCCTTCAGCACCGCATTTGTGATCCCATACTCACGACATCGGAGAAACAATCCACAACCAACAATGGTGAATTCTTACAATTATCCAGATGGGGTAAGTAATTAAGTCACTCTGATTGTTTGTGTGTGTGTTTGTTTGTTTTCTCTCCATGTAAGGGAATCCAAAACAGTCTTGGATTCTGCATTTCCACGCTGTGGATTCCGGATTCCAGGCACTGTATTCCTGATTTTCCTTGTCACTGGAACTTGGATTCCGGATTCCAATCGCGCAGTAATTTTTAGGGAGTTATCACAACTCCAAAAATGGAGTAAAAATTTTAGGTACCGGATAACCCCTTTTATGGGGTTACTTTAACTCGTAATAATTTGGGGTCATTTTTACTCCTGAAAAAGAGTTCTTTTAACTACCTGTCTGGAGTTGAAATAACTCCAAAAATGGGGTTGTTTTTGCTCCTTGCATGTGTTGTTTCTACTCTTTTTGGAGTTACTTTAACTGTTAAAGACAATTTTAGGTACAGAATAACTCCTTTTTTGGGGGTTAGTTTAACTCCTCAATATCTGAGGTCATTTTTACTCCTGAAAAAAAGTTCTTTAAACTCCTTTTTGTAGTTAAAATAAATCCCCCCAAATGATGACTCCAGTCTAAGGGGTTAAATTAACCCCACTGGAGGATTATTTTAGCTCCTTGAAAATTACTGTGCGTTTGCGAGATTCCAGATTCATCGCGTTGAACTACAGATTCCAAAGCCCAGAATTCCAGATTCCACAAACAAAAATTTCTCCCATTCCCGAATCCTAATTACCTTACATGAGGCGATTTTCAGTTTTTATTCGACTAAAGCACGTCATCTTTAATTACTGTTAATCCTGGCAACGCCTCTGACGCAAAGTATTTTGCTTTCATTAGATCCGATGGATCTGGAAGCCGTCTACATCGACGAGCGAAAACGTCTCTAAAGGTAGGAATTAATAGCCTTTTCAGACATTCGTTTACTCCGTGTTCAGTTACTGCTTTGTTTTTGACTGTGTTTGTTTTCTCTTCATTTGAGAAGCTTATGGGTAGTGTCAACGGCTGAAAGACACACCCGAGGTATCTGGGAATTGTAAAGTCAAAAGTACACTTGCTTTTTACTTGTTTGTATTTTATTTATTAGATAAATCCTCTTGTTTCTTTCTCCAGTTCAATCTCAACCCAAGACTCCAGATCAACCTATTCGATACCACCGATGGTACTCAAGATAACACAGGAATGCAACTGAAGTTTATTATATATAAATGACGACTTGTTAAAATGAAACGCTTAGAAATTTTGAAGATCACTATTTTTAGGAATACAAACGTCCTCAGGTTCCCTCGGCTCTAGAGCCTGCATGGACTGGCCAAGAAAGAAAACAATGCAAGGTTGGAAATTCGTTATGCAAAAAGAAATCAGTATTAATTTTTCAATTTACATTGTAATGTAACATGCTGATTTCTTAGATCAAATGTTCACAGCTGTGTTCAGTTTTTAGTCCTTAGGCTATTTGCCAAGGAATTCCGTCATTCTCGTAATGAATAGCAGAGCAAGCAAAATCCCAGTGCGAGCGCGTGTGAGAGTTGCCAACCGTAAGGATGGTAAATCTTTCTTCCGCGTCTTGCCTCAACTGGCATGCGGTAATAGGGGGTTTAAGATACCACGACGGCGACGGCGACGGCGATTGCGGCGCAAACGTCACTTAAAAGTGTCTTCTTCTGAAACCTCAGCGCGATTATCCCCATTCTCTCACTTTGTCCAATGTAGGCGAACTTCCCTGGAGTTTAGTTCTTAAGAAAGATATTTAAATTTAAAAGAGACAGAAATATTCGTTTTCTTACTAATGCCTTCACGTTGTCGATAAAACGTGAAAATAGGCAATTCACGCCGCAGTCGGGCAGTGACGCAAAGAACTGCGCGTACGTGCGAATTTCGCACACTTAACTATTCTCCAGGAAAATGAGTGACTACTTCTAGTCTCACGCGTGCCCAGCGTCTTCGTTCCCCTTGACCAGCGTCTCGTCAAGCCAGCATGCCCAGTAAGGGACGAAGACTCGAGGTACAAGATTGACCCGTAGTCTATGTCAAATATTGAGAAAAGATAAAGGTGCTCCATTAGGCTTCCTTCCACGGACTCGGGGTTAGAAGCATTTTCGATGTCTAAGTGAATTGAGTACTGTGGTTTGTTCTTGGGACTTCATCGTGCATTCCCGCCCCAGAACACGCGATGAAGCCCTAAGTGCGTCTACGAGGGATGGTAGTTTTATGTATGATTAATATCAATTGAATCTGGTTGGATGAAGAAATACATCTAACAAGAGATGAAGAACTCTCATCCACTATCCAGAAACCAAGAATGAGTCTGAAAATTAAATCGATGCTTTTACAGTGAAAATAAAATTATACAAGACAAGTGTAATTTACCCGTGTAGTTATGTGCCCAAACATGAAGATGATGGAGTACCTCGTTACGATTATTTAGACAACCACGAATTTCCTTAAGTAGTAATACATTTGTAAGTTTGTACATGTACTTAAATTGTTTTTAACTCGTGATAGGGGTTTTGCAAGAAAACTGAATAAAGAGACATCGTTAAGTCAACTCTTAGTGTCCGGGTAAAATGTGCCAATAATACCAATTTCAGTACTGAAGCACACGTACCAATTCCGCGGTACGACCATTACCTTACGCATACGCACAAACATATCACCCCGGGGACAACTGTTTCGTCCTCACTAGGACTCATCAGCATGGCATGGCTTCAAGCGAGAGGTCTCACTCGCGATCATCGACTCCAACGGCACATTCCCAGTCGTTTGAAATTTAGCTAAGACGCGTCTTATCTAGGAACAACCCCAAACACCTGTTCTTTGGTAAGACGCGTGTAATTGTGCTTAGTCCTAATGTGCCGTTTATACGGGATAGTTAGCGTCTTATTTAGGAAGCGTCGAATGAAATAAGTGGCCCTAATACGATAAAATCATCATCATCAATTAATAAAATTTCCCAGACTACTTAGTCAGGTAGGACCCACGCGTTTACTCTTTAGGTCAGTGATATCAGAAAACGTTGGAATTATCGTTTAATCAGAATATATTTGTAATTGAGCTGAACTTTCTTTCCCCGTTCAAGCTAAAACAACAAAAATAAACTTTCCAACTTTAGCACTGCAAGCTTTAGACTTGCTACAAGTCGACCTCTTGGCGAACGGAGCGAGCCTTATTAGGCTGCGAAGCGACCGACCGCGAGTGACGTCGTATGAAATCCGACGAAGGACTTTTTTGAAAGTCTATGCAAGCTTCTGTATGGTCTTTAGGGTTTGCGTGTTTGTCGCACTGTTACTAGAAAAAAAAGAAAAAAATGTAAAAATGGTGGTGATGTGATGTCGTGTCCACTTAAATGTCGTATTAACCAGCTGCGTGAATTGATCATGTGATCTATCAACTGTCAGTCATCGGGGTCACGAGAATAGCAAGAGCAAACAAAAGTACTTTGGCTGGAACTAAATGAAATTTGTTCAAATGCTCCATTTTGTCACTTTCGAAAATCAGTCAGTTGATTCATAAATTCTGCGACTCATTCAAGGTTAAACGGCGCCCCATGCCAGTAAAACAGCGCAACATAGTAACCGGAGGAGCAGCCAAGAAACCGCGTTGTGTCAAAAAAGATATATTTTTGATGAGGTTGCTAATATTGGAACACTAAACCCGAGTAGTTTAACAAAACCACATTTAATTTTGAAAAGCTACTATTTAATAATAATAATAATAATAATAATAGTACGGGCGACAACGATGTCCAAACGCTTTTGCTCCAACGCTGTGTTTTGCGTAAGTTTCACTTGACAGATGGTCAAAACTTAACACGCGTGATCAGAGTACGAGGGATAGAAGGTCGAAAAATGGTGATCAAATTGCTTTCTGTGCATTCCATTCTTAGTGGAATTTTAAGGAATGCTGGCTACATGCACGCGACGTATGCGTAATAACAACCTGGAGATTACGATTGCGGGCTCCTCTTGTCCCTCGCAATAATAATATTACACTTCATCTTTTTCTAGACATACTGCACCACAAATGACATTTCGGAAAGGCTCTTTCATCTCCGTAAAAATAAGGGTTACTGCAAAAGGCATCTGTTTTTTTTTCTAAGTTGTGTGCAAATTGCCTGAACAAATTTCTTTGTAGAAATTATGAATGTTTCTATATTGTTTCAAAATAACGCTAGTTATTTTCTAAAAGGCAAATATGGTGTATAATCTTTTTGTATTTCTTAGCTCTTGGATAAATCTTTTCTTTAAGAAGACTCTTTTTTGAAAGCTCTTTCCAGTTCGGTTATCCATCGGTTACGATCCATGATTTACATAGGACTTCAATTAACCTACTATATCGCCTACATTCCCGGCCTATTCCCCCGTTTCTTCTAAAAAGTGTACAAAGGTTTCGATCACATGCGAAAATGCACCTATAACAAATATTTTAGTAACGTTACAAACGTGAAATAAAATATTCATGTTCATCACGCTGGCGCAAACAAAAATGAAGTTTGGCGAAAAAAAGGTGAAAGATAACACATAATACTCAGCTGCTGCTCACAAAAAGAAAAGGTTATAAACACCCCCGCTGTTGATATAAGAGGCAATAAGATGTTATTAACTTCGCGCCTGACAAAAAATAGACAGCAAACAGCAAATGTGTGTTTTCCCGCCTTTTATTATATGCCTCGCTTTCATCTGCGTCACGGATCAAAAAAAGGGCGCGAAGAGCCATGTTAGTCACGTTACTAGCGGATAAGCAGTGAACAGCGAAATGAAATGTTGCCCCAAGTTGGCTGAGGAGCTTTTTAAGGATACAAATGCAGTTGCATAATTTCTAGACTAAGAGGATGAGTATATTAACATGATGTATATCCCTCCCCACATTTCCCCTCTAGGCCTCGACCCAGTTTGACCCCTGACCTGGTAAGATAGCAGCTGTATTTCATTTTGTAGATCCAGTGCAAAAAGACAGTTGAAACATAATAAGAGACACAAAACTCTGTCAGCTTCAGCTAGCAGTAAACAAGTCTCAGATGCTGCATAATTTTCCACATGAATCCACTTCGCTAGCTATTGGCCTGTTAATTCTTGATCTCTGCCTTTCTCTTCTTTCTCTTTACCTTCGCTCTTCACTTATAAGCAAATAGAATTGAATTCTGCTATTGTTCATTGTTACCATAACACCTTTTTAGAAACAGTTTACTAGAAACTGAGCACTACGGTCACAAAATCCTTATGCTATGAACTAGTTGAGAACAATAGTAAACAAGTTTTTGAACGCAACGACAACGGCCACGCCATGTCTTGCGCGATTTCCCGCCAAGAAAAATGCGAGTTGTACAAATGCATCGCACAATTTCCGGCCATGAAACTATGACATACTCCTCCCTTCGACGGGCTGACATCTGATTCCCTTCCCTCCCCTCCCAAAGAGTGTACGGATGGGCGTGCGCTGACGTCATAGCCAAAATTTTTTAAAATGGATAGTTTACCAAATTTTCTTAGGTGTGGGGCTCCAAGCGCTAGGAGCTCCCCTATTATTCCTGATAGATGTTTATAAAATGGAAAACACATGTGTCTGTCTTAATATTATAAAAAATGATCAGAATTTTCGGTCCCTGTTTTACCACTATTCAATAATTTGTTCAAGAGAACAAAGCACTAGCCACGCGCACGCTCAAGCCCCGGGCAAACGGACGCAATATTGTTGGCCAACAACTCCAACATTGTTGGATGTGACATGTTGCGTCCGTTTTCACACCCTGTTGCATGTTGTTGGATGTTGTTGCGTGTTGTTGCGCAAAGTTTCAATCACGTCAAACGTTTCCGCCAACAACTCCCAACATTTCTTTTGTTCCGTGATCGCCGAAGCGTAGCGTAACAATGTTGGATCCGTTTGCACAGCACTTCCAACATTGTTGGGCCCACGCACGCTCATTACGCATGGTTTACAAAGACTTATGGGCTGTGTCCTTCCCACGATGCACTGCAGGTCCCAACATTGTTGGGAGTTGTTGCATCCGTTTGCACACCACTGCAAACACGAACGCAACAACTCCCAACATTGTTGCGGCAACAATGTTGGGAGTTGTTGCGTCCGTTTGCAAGCAGCCTCACACCTTCACCAAAATTAAAAAAAGAAAACAATGAAACGATGAGAAATGTTTTGTGGCGTCTTCAAGGGAATTTTTGCATTGTATTTTTTGGTTTCTTTGCTCAGTAGTTTTGACCATTTTATCGGCGTGTTCGATTATTCAGTCGGGTGGGTCCATGCTTTCATGTTATCATGGAGTTCAGGGGAAGGACGCGTTTTATTTAACTCCTAGACGTAAATTCAAGTATTCTGATGATGGTAAGTTTTAAAGGAAACAGCAGATCATATGAATTACGGGTTGTAAATATAGTCTCACAATATTTTTTTATATAATATGTTTTGCAGTTTGGTATGGAAATTGTCCAGTAGGCCACAATATGCTGGGGGAATCTTTTAAAAAAGTTTATGCAAAGACGCTGGAATTGAAGGTCGATTCACAAACCATAGCCTGCGTGCGACAACAGCGACCCGGGGACTGCAGAAAGGAATTCTAGGTAAATTTGTAATGGAGATTACCGAGCATAGAGCTGTTAGGTCTTTGCAAAAATATCAGCGCCCTGATACTTCACGTGAGATTGAGATTTCAAAGAAGTTCGACTGTTGTCAAGCCGCGTCACAGTGACTCGAGTCAGTTACTTCCGAAAAGGTGTCAAGAAAACGTGAAGTCGAGGTAGATGAGGAAGAAGTGAAAGGCTGTTCTAAATTTTTGAAGTGATATAATGAAGCGGGAACGTCGGCTACTTTAATAATTGTGCTTTCACAGTCTTAAAAGACTTTTAATTAAATTATAACACGTGGGAACAATTTTTTCACGCTAAATCAATTACTTGCATGGATATTTTGTACTTTAGGTCACTGCTTAATCTGCATGGGTATTTTGTATTTAAGGTGACTGCTTAATCTGCATGGGTATTTTCAATGCCACTTTTATTCTCTATTCTCTATAAGGCTACAGCTGTTATTGATCTCTGATGTGTTTTTCATGTTGTCTTTATTACCAAAAGCCACTGCTCCAAGTACTGCCTTGTCTCCTCTGAAGTCTTTTATGTGCCCCTCTGCAATGATTTCCGAAAGAAATCAATAAGTAGTGAAGTATTTCATTTAGAGGAATTTTTTTTTGCTTTTTACATAGCCTGATATGATATAAACATGAGACGGTGAGGAATTCCAGACAGTTATGCAAATCCTAGCTCGACAGACAAAGTCAAGGGCTTGCATACCTTATAAGTGTTCAACAAGTCAACCCCTCTTCGATCCCGAGGGGGGAGGGGGGGGCGGTTACTCCTTATAGTAGCCTACAGAGGGAGGCTCCGCCCGAGAGGGTTAATTTTTTGCCAAATTCAGGCTTCAGGCATGTCAGAGGGTAAGGATTTCACAAGTTGAAGTACATTAAAGAGAAAAGAAATCTGTCATTTCGGTCAGTAAAATGACCTTAAAGAGCTACAGAAGGATTTTTTGGCTGCTGAAGTGGAGAAAACGTTCTTGTTTTAGTAATTTATTTATATTCTAAAGACAATGTGTGATTTGAAGTAATTAAAGGGATAAATTAAAGTTCTGAACTAGGATAGGGGGTGTGAGCGGTTTTTGAATTGACTGGTACATTCCCTCCATCCAGATTGACAAAAGTGTTACTGAATAAAATCTTAAGACTTACCTTTGTGATCAGCCACATGTTGCCTTTATCACTTGATAGCTTAAATGTGAGTACTTCCAACTCCCACCGTCCCAAAGGCTGCCTATTGCACCACTTGTTTTTTACGTCACAACCCCATTTGCTCTTGATGTTTGCAAAAAGCATTCCCTTCCTGTTTTATTAGAGGAGGGTGTGATCGGGTATCGAATAAAGAACGAAAAAGACAGTTAAGAAGCCTTTACAATCCCCTACCCCAGCCCCAAGTCAATAGTTTTAACAAATTAATAAAAAGCAATTTTTTCTTCACTGTCTATACTCGTACAGGCGATATGGCGTTATAATTATATTAAGAAACGGTCCAGATAAGAACGATAGCAACAACGGCAACACGAACATGTTGGAATGCAAAAAAGGTGCTAACTTTTCTATTGTCTGTACTTACTTCTGATTGGCTCAAACAGCAAAAGTTAACGAAACTTTATAAAGCAGTACATATATTCATCCTTACTGTCCAGCCATCTTCCATATAACAAAATCTGGTCTCAGTTTGAATAACAAAGAAATCCTATGTGTGGAACATGTAAGATTGTAAACTTTTCTTGGCTATTGTTTTCAACTCTTGTGATTGGTCAAAATCTTTTAACACAGAAAAACACCCTTCCAAAGTGGAGTGTAAATGCATTTTATTGCGTAAACGGCCTTCATGTAGGTTTATGCATTCTCTGTGTAAAAATGAGAACATTTCTATGAGGGGAAAGCACCGTTGCCTCATAACGAAAGAAATTGCTATCCACCTTACCCGGATCATTACTTAAACTGTTCAAAACTTAGGTGTAACGAGAAAACGCAAGTAGATGGTAGCGTCATAAAGTTTATGGGAAGCTGACCACCAGCGAGTTCGCCTGTCTATTAAAGCTACTTACAAACGGACGCAACAACTCCCAACAACACACTATCATAACAACATGCAACAGGGTGTGCAAATGGACACAACATGTAACATCCAACAATGTTGGGACTTGTTAGCCAACGCTGTTGCGTCCTTTGGCAAGGGTCTTAAGACTAAATTTTATTTCCTCATTTATTTATTTATTATTTATTTAGTTATGTATAAATACCGATCTATTTATACACAACGACACTTTTAAGTTTGTGGAACATGTTTCGATGTTTCAAACATCACATCTTCAGCCACACAAGGTATAATACTGATAGCGTACAAGTATATATAACTATCCAAACAATGATTGTCGTTGTGCTTTTAAAAATTATTGCTGCATTTGTGCTATCAAGACCTTCTGGATAATCATATTCATTTCTTATTTTTGAGCACTTGTCGACAGCTTCAAAAGTTCAAGATGACTCAAGAAAAAGTTTACTGGATTCATGACAGGAAGCGAAGGAGAAGCAATTTACCTGATCGATCTATGAGTAATTTCAATCTCCCATAAATCCGCGTCGGTCTCCACTGTCATTCGACTGTCATCCCCACTTAATATGTCAAACGACATGTACTGGCCACAGAATTCATCTTTGGGACACTTGTAGGTGTTGACAATCGTATAAAGATCGTTTTTGTGGGGGATAAGTTTCCAGAAGCAGCCGTCGGTCTTGGAAGTAGTAATGTATGGATGGCCGTTCTTCATCAAGCGACTCTTCTTTTTCATCCATGTGAGTGGCAAGATTGAACCTTTGGTTGCGACTGGCTTAAGGCACCAGATCCCGGCCAAGGAGCGATCATAATCTGGTAGTTTCAAAACCTTTGTCAAATACAAATCTGTGACAGGGTGTTCGTCAGGGTCAAAGTAATTCAGTGCCACCTTACCGGTTATACCTTTGCGGAGAAACCCAATCTGCTCTTTTTGTTGATGACGTAAAGATTCCTGAGCAGCTAACAGCGCTTGTCGGTTTCGTTCTAGTTCGACTGGTAACAAAGCTGCAACTTCTTGCAAGATCATGTCTTTAAGAATCGCCATTTTTGTGTACAACTCTATGTATCTCAATGTCTTTTTGGCATCGCCTGGTTTGTTGGTCTGGAGAAGGCTGTGTATCTCACTTGCCAATTTTCCCATGAAGGGAAGGCCAACATACAGTGGCACATTCCTTTCAAGTGACCCTGCTTCATGCAGGGTAAGCGGTTGGCCTGACTGGGCAAGCCTATCCACATATGCCTTAGAAATTTGGAATGTTCTCGCCATCCCTTGAGCCTGGTTCTTGAGATCTTTCTCATAAAACTTATCAAATGCGTCGTTTATTTCTTCTCTCACGATTTGCCCAATAGATTTCTTCTTCGGTCCTCCCACCCCAAAAAGGCTAAGAAATCCGGACACGAAGCTTAAGGCCACGGACAGTATTTGGCCTTTTGGACCTGCAAGTGCTGCAAACTGTGCGACCATATTGAGTGCTCCCTGTATAGCACCGATGGGATCACTTCCTGCATTGGCAAACTTGCCAATGTTTGAGGCAGCGGCTTGTAGAGTCTGCGTCACAACCGCTCTATCACCGAAAGGAATGTCATTCCACTTTCCCTTTAACTTAGTTAGACCATTCTTACCGGCCGTTGCTCGAGTTCCCAACTTACCAAAGGCCTTTTTCAATTTGTTGATAGCGTCGGTTGGAACTGAAATCAATTATAATAAGCAGAGCTTCAAGGACGAGTTTTTAAAGGCAAAGGGATTTTTTCAGTAAGATAGATAAAATGAAGAAAAAATGCAATTATTAATTATATGTGCAAAGGATTTAAAAAAGCAATAAACAAAAAAACAAAAATGATCAATTAAGAACAAAAAAAAGTTTCTTTCTCTGGATCGATTTTAAGGACAAGAAAAGAAAAGAAAGAATCTTAATATGGGTAACGTTGACAGCTATTATGATGATAGTACCGCGAACAGAACATTCAGGATTAGCATTTGAAGGGCGATATTACACAAAGGTCCAGAAACAATTTTATGATTATCTCAATCTTCATTAAATTCCACGCACGAAATACTTTTTTCATGAAAATAATCTACAATTCAATGATTTGTTAAAAAGTTATCAAAAAAGGGGAAAAATAAAAGTGTCCGTGAATTCTTCTGCCTGGCCCTTAAATAAGCAGCTTTCACACAAGAGTTCGTAATTTTTTTTTTCCTTTTTTTAATGTAGAATTGCAGGAGCTGTTGAGAATCGTTATCATAGGATCCCGTATCCCGAACTTCTGTCATTGCTCTCCCGAATATTGTTTCCTTTCGGCCCAATGCCTCATCAGTGCCCAAATTTTGGTGAATCCCGCTTCTCCATTTGCACTCAAAACGCGTATTCCGTAAATGTTTCCCGAATCCCTGGGGACTTCCCAAGTCCCAGGGACCCCTTACAGACACTGTTACTGTTCGTTTTGAATTTGCACTACATTTTAGGAATTTGTATTGAACCAAAATAGTATGGAACTAAAAAGAAAAGAAAGTTACTTTACGAAGAACTGAATGCGAAGCAAGAGAAAATTCCGAGCTGTCTAAAGCCTCTGCTTCAAGGCGAGGCTAAGTGCAAAGCCATTGCGATATAGACATGTTTTTTTGAAAGGGATTTTGTTTTAAAAGTGAGAGTTGTTGGAAGTCGGAAATGGCCTATTTCACCTTCATTGCGGAGAGCCGAACTTAAACAAAGAAATTTTTACGAAGGGTAAGCTAGGTCCCGCTGATTGCTAAGGTTGAGATCAGATAATGGACAGAAACACTTCAAAAAGCTGGAAAGATAAGTAGATCGCCCCACAAAAAGAGCCTCTCGACGGCAAGTAGATTTTGATGTTAGGGCCACTTTGCAGAAGTGCTGTCAAGTATGATACCTGAACATCAGGCAGCATCTTCCCTGAATACGTGAAAAAAAGACCCAGGGACATATTCTAAGTTATTCTAGTAGCCAAATAAATTATAATTAAAGCTGTCCCCAAAAGTTCATGTAGAAAAATACCTCAGACAATCCTCAAGGTTTTCCCCACAAAACAGTAACATCTTACCTCATTGATATATACGTAATTAAACCATACGGCTCGCTTTTCTTAGAGATCACGCGATTTTGCGTGCTTTTGTCAGTTTGTTTCACAAACTTTAATGCTCTGTAATATATATGCATGTCTTTTTTGCGTGAACCATTTTCCATATGTGGAATTTGATTAGGAGTAAGTAATTACACAATTACTTACACCTGCCGAGAGTTAATCTTCAACTGTTGTATCCGAGGTACTAGTTAATCAGTAGTTTACATTGTCGCCTGGTACTATGGAATATTATGGCCGCTAAAGTTAGTAAGAGAAGTTTACTTTTTTGAAATGTTAAGTTGGGTTTGACAGTAAAATACAGCACATGTATGAACACAAGCTTACATAAATCCTGGTTTGACATGGTATTCCGCTGACCATCATTCGGTGTTCTACGTGCTGATTACTTCTTGTGCAAAGCGTCATGACACCTAGGGGCAACTTTCGCGCAGGCACGAGTTCACTCCGGTTCTCTCTCGTGGCTCTGTATTTGCTTACATGATACCACCACAAAATGTCATGCTGATGCGAGTCACACCGGCGTGAGCTCACCCTGTTGTTTTACCGGAGCGAGAATTTCACTGCCGTACAAATTTTCCAAACGACCACTCGCTTGGTGTGAAATTCGTCTACCGATAGACTGGAACGGGTAGCCCATGCGTAGTTTTCGTCAATTCAGGATGGCGTCGTCATATTGCATTGGTCAAGGGAAGACGAAAAACATGCAAACATGTAAACGCGATACGAAAACAAAACGTTACCCCAGTATGAAATTCACACCGGAGCGAGTTTTCTCAAGTAAACACCACCTTACTGTCCAGTTTCTTACACAAGCAAAATATATGAAGCATACTGAATTTTTGATAATTAGGATAATGTTATGTTATATTTATGTGATAATCTTAACAACACCTTTACTCTCATCTGCGAAGTGGTTGTTTGTGTAGCTTTCTGGGATTTGTTTTCCTTCAACAACCGAATACTGTTTCCTTTCTTTTGACAAAGATTTTATCTGAAACGAAATAAAAGAATTAAATAAATACCTTCACTAAAATAATATAGAAAATTCTATTTCCATCTTCCGCAAAAACGTGAAAAAGAGTGAAATTACGCTTGAATAGTAAATAATTCTGCAAATGCGAGTGTAGCTAAATGCCGTGGGTCGTGAGTTTGGGTAAAAAAAGTTTTCCAAAAAAAATAAAAATTTTAAGAATTAAATAGCAAAAAGTTGTAAAATTCATGAAACGAAAATCTCCGCGTGCACACCAGGAGTCTTATTCCTCTTCCCCGCGGTCAGCAAAGCCGAATAAGTGAATCCTTTAGTACAAAAGGACACTAAAAACGCATTTAGACGAAAAATAAAAGAAACTCTGTACACTATGTAAACCTGATGCAGGCTAAAGAAAAACTGGAGACTGAAATGCTTTTTCTCAAAGATGTCAACATTCGTGTCTGAAACCTCCTTTCAGTTTAAAGAGTGATATTTAGAATCGTTACAGCAAAGAAAAAAAGAAAAAAAGTATCAAGAAAATCATATTTCCTTACGGCATTAAAATTTACATACAGTCTAGCCTTAACTTGAAGGTTGGTATGAAGGTGGTTCCTTCGTAAGCTAAGAGACCTAATCCAAAGATATGAAATGGGTCAAATTTGTCCTTTTTTCACCTCATTCCTCTCTCCTTTCCCACGGTGATTGCATCCCGTCGTTTTAAAAATTCTCCGCTGATCATTGGAATTGCAGATAGAATAAAGATTAATCATAGCAAAGCAGCTATTTCCATTCAGCGAGTCAGAGCTGTCCCATACTTTCTGCAAATTGCACGTTTCGACATATTTTACGCCTGTGTTGTTATTTTGGCGGCGATCGCTCAGGTATGGATAAATCTTCATCGGCAACATGTCTTTTATACAATAATGTTGTGAAAGCAAAAATTCTATACTGATGACGCGTCACTACCCAGATCTGAGTAGTGCTTCTGATTGCTCGTGCCGGGTGGAAAATTTGATTCAACCAATCAGACACACCACCCAGATCTGGGTAGTGACGCTTCATAGGAAGGAATTTATGTGCTTGTTTCTCTGACGTCATTTGGCGGGGAAACCAGTGGTAGCGTCGCCAAATGTCGGTTGTTTTCTCAGGTGAGGCTAACAAATATCTCATTAATGGACACATCTATCTGAAGAATCAGTGCTGTTCAAGGTAATTAGTGAGTCGAGGCTCCGCATCGTGCTATCGAGGTTCCCACCTTGTCCCTTTACACTTTGACCGATTTCGGTGATGTCTACTTTTAATCTACTATACCTATCGTAAAGATACCTTTACCTTTTTCATTGCCTTTTTTAAAAGTTTTTCCATCCAACCTGGCTGACCCTCAGTCAAAATGTCAGTCCCACCAGTCGTTGCCGCATCCCCTTCGTTCTCATTATATTTATCAGTTTCACTCTCAGTAATCTGCTCACCGTTTGCAGAGTTCTCCTCCTGTGAATAGCGGATTATAAAGATTAGAATTAATATGCGTCTGATCTGAGAACGAACAATACCATGCAACATGTTTACCTCGATCAATGTCAAATTCAGGATAAAGGGATGTTTTATTTGGCATATATTCTTGAAATAGCAGTTGTCTTTCACCGTTGAAGTGGGTCTAGTTTCTACATGTTTCTTCATGTAATATTGTTATATTTTGGGTTCGGCTGTTACATGTTTATGTTTTCTTAGTTTTTATGAGGCCCTCTTGGAGGAAGGGGGTGGGGTGGCACGTATGTCCCCTGCCTGAATTTTACATACGGTCGTTTCGCGTTTTGAAGAGTAGGCCATGTCCCTGTTAGTATTTAACCCATCTTTGTGTCGTTTGTTACCATTTCAGCTTTTCTTGTATCCTCGTTTCAATTAAGGCTATGTCGCTCGTCGGAATTTTACCCTAACAGGGCGTCTTGCATGTATTGTTTCTGCCTGTTCCGGCTCATTAGAGGATTTTTATGCTTTTTCTCCATTCCCTCTCACCCCGCCACCCCGCCACCCCCCTGACTTTCACTTTTCTAACTATCCATTTCCTTCTGCCCCCAGGGGATCCAGTTGAAATTATTTTTGACCTTAAAACAGCCAATTAATGGGAGCAGAGTTGATCGATCAAAACAACAAGGCTTTATGGTGATAGTTCTTTTATAGTACGTATGTAGTTACCGGAGTAACCTCTTCGCCACTTCCGATGTCCTGGAAATTTTCCTCTACAAGGGCCTGACGTTTGGCTTTGTTTATGCCTTCTCCTAGGTGTCCTGAAACCAAATAAGTAAGGGTTGATTTCCAGTGTCGCGTAATTTTTATGTGCGTACGTGCGTAAAATCTAATTTTGCAAGTAAAATATAGGCAATGCATGAAAGGTCGCTCGTAAGCGTAAATGTTGAACCTCGCTCAACTTCTCGTTTATGTTCAGCACTTTTTATCATGCCTCTATTTTATTTACGTGATTAAAATTTACGTGCGTTAACGTGCGTGGAAATCAACCTTGAACCATTTAAAAAAATCTGGATCCCTGAATCCGAGAAATTTTTACTTGTAGTATCTTGAATCCAGCAAATTTTTGCAGTGGAATCCGGAATCCTAGGCTCTGGAATCCGGAATACAGCTAAAAGATTCCGGAATTCCACTAACGATTGGAATCGAGAATCCACATTCCAATGAAAAAAAATCAGGAATCCGGTACCTAGAATCTGGAATTCACTGCGTCGAATCCAGAATCCAAGACTGTTTGGATTCCCTTACGTTGGGCGAAAAACACGACATGTCACCTAATTAAACGCTATGTCGTAGTGGCATGTGTAAATGCATACCAACTTACCTTGGCATTCAATGATCAAAGCCAAAAGAAATGGCAGCAAAAGCTCAAACAACACAATTTTCATTTCTTTGAGATCGCTGTAAATTAGGAAAGATCAAAATTAATTTATTATTAACAGTCGAAGTCCTCTTTACAGTCACCCGCTTCAAATGAGCAATAAAAGAGACAAAACGACAACAAAAATAGGGAGGGGAAAAACGTTATGCCTCTAAAACCAACCTTACTAACAGTATTCCTCAGCCTAGTATTCTGATCTCTTCGCCGTAGGTGTTTCTAGATTTGGGAGGCAATTCTGTGTTATTCAAAGGTTATATTCATAATTTGGAATTCTTGCCTAAGTAGCTAGACCTCATGTCGATCTGCTAATTTTTTAGTGGAAGAGGAACTCAGGGGTGGCTTACTTGTCATTTAAAAAGGCCAACAGGTTGGTTCATCCGAGAGTAGAACCTGGCGGCTTTCCGCGCAGCCTCAAAAAATTTGAAACAATAACTGGTTACCAACGATTACGAACATGACGCTTGCGCTTGGACTGCAAAAAGTCCGTATTTTTTCGTATTAAAGTACGCGTGAACAGGCAAACAAAAGGCACGTAGCGAGACTGAAAACGGACAGCTAGTTGGAGATACGGGAGATACGCGAGCGTGAGAGGCTAGCGCCCCGCGCGTTTGACACTCTGACGCTACGCAGTTTGAACAAAACAATTTGAGAAAAAAAAGGACCGTTTAATTTGCAGTTCATCTTTCTCCGTATCCTGAAACCAAACAGAGCTTGACAATCCGTGGCACTCAAAGAAAAGATCGCAGCTATTGGGACGAGGTGCATAGGCCCCTTGCAACTTAGTCTGTTCCAGGCTCTCAGATAGTGAGGAAAGAAAAAGGCACGCGAAAAGTTGGCCGGGCGGAAAAAAGGAAAAAGGAAGGGAAAGAGAGTCTAGCTTGCCCCGTATCCTGGAACCACCCAGATCTTGACGATCCACGGCACTCGCCAAAACTAAATGATCTTTATCTTTATCTTTAATCGTGGTAATTGCCACTAGCGTTACAATAATGCTAATCTGGCAATGGAGCGGCCAGCGGTAGCTTAATTACAAGGTATCAGAACAAAAATGAAAAAAAACGATGTAAATTAAGTTATCAATTTAAATTAGTAGACACTTTTTTGATGAATTCTGGGTATGATGAAGAACTAACAACGTCAACTGACAAAGCGTTCCATGCATACGCGGATTGATCTTACATAAAAATAGTGTTTCTAAGCGTCAACTGAAGGGGATGGGAGCCTGAACTTAAAGTCGTGACTCGCCCTTGTACAGCCATACGCAGGCACAGAGATGAGGTTATAGGGTAGGGAGATTTCGATTTGACCTCTATGTATTTTATAAAAAACATGCCGAGATCGCATATCCTGCACCTTGACTGCAGTGAAGGCCAGTTCATATCAGTAAGCATCGATGAAATGCTACTAGCGGCTGTAATCATTGTTAAAAAAAAACGTGCTGCGCGGTGTTAAACGTTTTCAATACTGTCAATACCTTTCTTTGTGTGTGGAGACCAAGCAACCGTGGCGTATTCAACAATCGGACGCACTAAGGATGGGTATGAGCGTTCCTTAACAGATCAACCGCACGATGGGAGATTCCTTTGCAGGATCCCTAAAGACTCTTATAGCCTTCTTTCTTGCTTCGTCACGCTGCAACTGCCAACTTCACGTACATAGACGCCGAGGTACCTTTGATGGCAAGCTGCGCATTGCATAGGGCGTAACTAAATTGGAAAGGAGAATTCCTCAAAATAACGGACATCACAAAACATTTTGTAGTAGCAAATTTCATCGGCCATGTCCAGGCCCACTTCTCTAGTTGATCAAGGTCACACTAGAGAGCAAATTGATCGCCCGCGGAATTAATCGGACGGTAAGGAACACAGTCATCGGCGAAGAGCTTAATGCTAGATGTAATTTTGGTAGGTAGATCGTTAATTAACTTTAAAAATAGAATTGGACCCAATATGGTTCCCTGAGGCACCCTAGAAACCACTCGACCCGATGCAGTCCGCTCTGTTGGAAAGCTTCAAAGCCAGATGTTGGCAATTCAGTAGTAGTCAGCCTTAAGTAAAAGCTGCTCATGAGGGACAGAATCAAAAGCTTTTGCGTAGTCTAGAAATGTAACATCGATTTGACCGTGGATGTTCAGGACTAATGCCCATTCGTAAATGACAGTGATGAGTTGTCTCACATGACAGACCCCGCCGAAAACTATGCTGATTCTGAGAGATGATGCGATTTGTAGACAGGTGTCGTGATATGTGTCAAGGGATGTTAGAGACACTGGTCTGTAGTTTTTTAAGAGGGCAGCTTTGGAGCCCTTTTAAAAGATGCACAAATGTTGGCAAGCTTCCAAGCAGATGGCAGAGTTCCTGAATCGTAAGATTGTTGGAAAAGGGAAGAGAGTACAACGGCGAGTTTTGAGGCGGCGTAACGGAGAATTCTAGCTGGAATCAAATCTGGCCCACTGGATTTATTGATCTTAATTTTCAGGAGCTGCTTCTTAACGCCTTCCGCCGAGAATGATATATCAGACATACACTCATAAGGCGAGGGGGTCTTCCAGCACTTATCCAAAGGCTCTCTGATTGGCCAGCTCGCGAGAACAATAGAAATTTTTTTCATGGAAAAATCGTCATATATGCATTAGTATTTCCCATCACGATGAGACTCTATTTCATTGTTAAGTACAGCCTAGCCACTTTTTGGACCCTCTTCCTCTGTTTATTATACTTTGTGGGTATCTTCAATGTCACCAGAACAGGTGTTGTGTGGCTTGATGTATGAGGTAAAGTCGACGTCAAAGAGTCCTCCTTCGACGACAGCTATTGCTGCCAGTAATAGAAAAGACCGGCTGTGTCGAGTTTACCGAGTGTACTGGCTATACTGAGTTCCCGCTGTATCGAGTGTACCGGCTGTACTGAGCATATCGAGCGTACTAAGTGTACCAAATTTACCGTGAAAGGTGGCTTTAGCTCTCAGGTGATCTGGCTAGTTACTTCCACCGTATTAATTTTCTGCATAAAAAAAAAAAAGAAATGAAATATACTTATTAGAACACAATGGGATTTGCTAAAATTTAAGGTAAACAATGGTCAAGGGGGTTTCCCCTCGTTTTGGCCAGGTCACTTAATAGCTGCAAAACGAAACTGTTAAGAGTTGGGAAAACTTAATTAGGAAAAATGATTAGCAGCCGCATTTATAACTAGCGGAATCATTCTCATTTCAGGATTTTCTTTTATTCGCATTCGACACCCGGAGATCCTGCAATTGCGTTGAAGTTTCTAATACCGCTATAGCCTTCAAGGAAGCTCTTCATTCGAGGGGGGGGGGGGGGGGGGGGGGGGG
>BOPM01000680.1:38491-52439 GCA_022179025.1 Porites australiensis | reverse complement strand
CCTCTAGTGGGGCTAATTTAACTCCTTACAGTGGAGTTATTTTTTGGGGAGTTATTTTAACTCCAAAAAGGAGTTTAAAGAACTTTTTTTCAGGAGTAAAAGTGACCCCAGATATAGAGGAGTTAAAATAACCCCAAAAAAGGAGTTATCCTGTACCTAAAATTTTTACTCCACTTTCAGAGTTAAATTAACTCCAAAAAGAGTAAAAACAACCCATGTAAGGAGTAAAAGTAACCCCATTTCGGAGTTATTTTAACTCCAGACTGGGAGTAAAAAGAACACTTTTTCAGGAGTAAAAATGACCCCAAATTCGGAGTTAAATTAGAAGTTAAAATAACCCCCCAAAAAGGGGTTATCCTGTACCTAAAATTTTTACTCCATTTTTGGAGTTATAATAACTCTCATAAAATTACGGTGTGGATGGTTGAATGGATGGATGGATGAAAGGATGGATGGATTGATTGATTGATTGATTGATTGATTGATTGATTGGATGTCACAGGCCTCTGTCAGGGAAAATATTCCAGCTACCGGTGTACAACAATTTACCTTGTGTTCTTATCCTTAGCCTTCATACTCGTGCTTGAGTTGGTTCTTATGCCTTGATATCATTTTACCCTTTCACAGGGTAGCGTTCATATCTATGGAATCAAGGAAATAAAAATATACGTGCGGTCGTTAATAGCAGCCTATGAAAGTAAAGTATTTTTCTCTGCACCAAAATGGAAGGAAGGGTTTAAAACAACGGCAGAAGCTGGAATGAACGGAGAGGACGGCAAGGATGGCATCGATGGACCACAGGGTAAGTCGATAAATTTTAGTAGTAAATAAAAGATGTCTCGTTCGCAGGGCACTTCAGTAGAGTGTCATAAACCAGATAATAGGGAGCTTTAACAACGATGAGGAGAACGTCAAAAAAGCGACAGCTTTATAAGCAAAACAAGAGACAAGAAAGAGTTAAAATCAACAAAGTTATTGTAAATTTGCCCAAATTACTACGCTTTGAGCTTGCAACTACCTCTCTGGAATTTGAATTCCACCTCTAATTCCCTTGTGGCTCCCCTTCGACTCAGCTGTCAGATTTTCATTAGTCAGCGCGAAGCGGAAACGAGTGCGAATGTAAACAACCGTTGAAAAACACGCGCCAAGGGTAATGACATCATTACTAGTCAGCATTTTGCATCGAATTTTTCGATGCAAATATTCAAATTTCAGAGACGTAGTTGCAAGCCGCTCCTTCCTTTACTTGTCCCACCGCCAGCGCGCCCGGGAGAGCTTGCTCGTAGGCTATGATGACCCTATTAGCGGGTGGTTTGGCCCCATCGCGAGACCAAACCATCCCACAATTGGTCGCTCACAGGAATTTAACAACAATTGCTTACGAGAGCTGGTCTTTTACGAGAGTTTCCAACTGTAGTGAATTAATCCTGCAAAATTTTAATATTTTGGTTGGAGGTGGTCGGGTGCGAGAGGCGGCTGCTTGTGGAGGTTCGACTGTAGTCAATTCTCTTCCTCGGCGTTAATGGAGAGAATCACGTTTACGGCAAACGGTAAACGTCGACAGATTCAAGTTGAGAATTTCTCAAAGAAGAAAATGAGCGCATAAAAAAGGCTCAAAACAATTCTTATGGATGCAAATGGCGTGAGACTACTAATTTATGTGTACACTGAATAAATAGCAAACGAGAAGTAAAGGGAACACTTGGTCACGTGGTAAATCTTCGCGTTTGCCTTTTGCCGTCAGTAAACGTGCCTCTTATATAAAATTAGAGAATTTAAGCATCACGTATAAGGCAAACGACAAGACGTCAGATTCAAGTTGAGAAATTTTCCAAATAGAAATTTGAAATGAGCACCTGGTTTCCCCGCCAAATGACGTCTGAGAAACGAACGCGGAAATTCCATACTGATGACGCGTCACTACCCAGATCTGGGTAATGATCCTGCTAGGGTAAATCAAATTTCCTACGCGGCACGACCAATCAGAAGCGCTATCCAAGTCTGAATAGTAACGCGTTATCAGTATTGAATTTCTGAGCTCGTTTCTCAGACGTCATTTGGCTTGGAAACCAATGGTAGCGTCGCCAAATGTCGGCTGTTTTCTCAGGCTAACAAAAACAGCTCAAAACAATTGTTATGGATAAAACATTGCTTGAAACTACTCATTTATGGGTCTAAATGAACAACAAACGACAAGTAAAGGCGAAACTTGGCCACACAGTTCATATTCGCGTTTGTTGTTAGAGTCGATAGACGTAAACGTGACTGCTTAACCTCTCTAATTTCTCTAGTACCAGATCTCAATGATTCCGTTCAGGAAAGGTGTCCGTCTTATCCCTTTTCTGTTTTAGTCGAAGTTTACTGTGATGTCGTTACTGGAGTCTTGGAAATCAGTTCTAACGGTGAACATGGAACGAAAGGCCAAAATGGAGGAGACGGTGTTCCAGGTGTCCGGCCCCCTCCGGTTAGAAACATACTTGCTACATTTTATCATAATGCATATCATTTCACAAATTCAGGAGAAATACTTTGAGCTCTCTCTCTGAGGTGGATATAGTCTAGAAATATGTCTTTCAAGTCTCCCCCTTATATGAAGACGTACGTTAAATAGAAAGCTGATTGCGGAAAGATCAGATATTCCTTCAGTTGGCAAAACTACTGTAGCTGCAACAAATGCGGTTCGTTCCCTTTTCTCAAAGTAAAGGTATTTTATTGTCCTCAGTGTTTTAACTAACGGTTTCAGTTAGGATAGTTTTGAAGAAGCCATATATTCACGATCATCCATCACGTTCCGACGAGTTCAGACTTGAAGTTTCCTCCTATTTGGAGAAAATTTAATTGGTCGCAAAATAATTACACAAAATACTTTTAGAACACCCCTATTAAAGATTTCTATGAATAAGTTATGACGTTCCTTCAATTGTGTTAAGGTATCCCTGATCTCAATCCTTGGTAGAGAAATTTATTATCACTTGTTGTTCTCAACAGAAACCTGACAGGCCCGCTAGTGTGTGTAGTGGATCTTATTGTAAAGCTCTGTTTTACAGAGGTGAACGTGGCGAGAGGGGAATTAAAGGTGGAGATGGAGGAAATGCTGGCAAACCCGGTAAGAAATAGTGATATAACGCTATCGTTCAGCAATTCGAAACAATACCTATACTGCTGATTAGACTCAGCCCAAGGTGGACAGGTTAAATGCCATAGTTTACGCTGCGAGGGGGTGGATGGGACATAAGAAAAGCGTACGAAACACCCTGGGGCCTGGGACTCCTGGGACGGCAACAACAACAATAATCGATACGGTCACTCGTTTCATCTTTTTTTTTTTGTACTGCGCCTTTCACAAACATCCGCCTTCACAATTGCGTTTTTCGCTGCCGTCAATCATAATTACGATCACAAGCAACGAACCTTGAAACACAGAAATACACCAAACAGATCGAAATCCACCAATCAAAAATTACAAACCATGACCTTTTGAACCCGTTAAAGTAAAGTTTTGTTTCCTAAGAGGTCCGCTAAGGTGATTGACGGCAGCGAAAAACGCAATTGTCAGTTGGCTTTTGAACTTCACAATTCGCATGTCTGTGAAAAGCGCAGTAATGTTTGACATGGATGACGTATTACTTCATTAAGACGTCACAGCGTATTTTCATTCTTCTGTCTGCTGGCCAACTGTGTCATCAGGAGCATTTCATGATCTCCTCGAGCTGCATATGTGGCCGGCATTTTTTTATCAGTTTGAACTCAAAAATTGCAGGATGGTAGAACTTTGAATTCCAAAAAATGTTTTTTCTGTTTTTCGATTTTAACGTTTTTTGACTGGAAAATGAATTTTGAAAGGGCGTGACGTGATAAACGCAAATGTTGAAACAATTTTTGGAAAAGCACAAATAGCATCTTGAAATGTACTTATGTTTCTAAAAACAGGAACAAAATGGCAGGAAATTCAAAAATCAGAGCTTAATACTATTAAACCAAATGAGCTCTTCAAATTTTTTTTTCACATTTTATTCTATCGCGTCGTGCTCTTTTTAAATTACTTAATTGTTTTGCCATATCTTGAAATTTTAATTTTGCTGTCAATCTTGTGACGTCATTTTCCCAGCAAAAAAAAAAAGTAAAATCGAAAAACAAAAAAAACATGCGATCTTTTGGAATACAAAGTTCTACCATCCTGCAAAGTTTAAGCTCAAGCGAATAAAAAATGCACAAGTAGTTCCTAGGATACGCTTTTAGGCGTCCTATATGTCCACCGTAACACTTTAGCTAAAATGGAGACGATGGATGGACGATTCCACATCAAGAGAGAAATTCTCTCTTGTACATAGGCGGTCACGTGAACAAACAAAATTTCACATGGAGAGAGAACCAGTTTTTGTACAAAAAAAACAATCGCTGGCGACTTGCACGCTCGTCTTCTTCGTTCATTATCTGTCACCTTCATTTAGTTGAGAGACAGTCAGAAAGAAGGAATAACTTTTTCTTTTTTCAGGGAATGGTGGAGATGCTGGTAGGATAAATTTTCGAGCTCGACATATCAGTGGGGAAGTCAGGCTTTCTGTTTGCAGGGGAAGTGGAGCAGTGGCAGCATTAAATGGACGAGCGGGACCTGGTAAGTTAGCCGGAACATTTGGTAATAAAGATCTTAAGAAAAGCCGTTTTTGAGCGACGCACGTCAAGGACCTTCGCATTCTTACATGGACAGTGACCGGTTTTGCCCAAATTTTCAGTGAAAATACAATGTAGTCTATACATTCAAGAGATAGGATACTAGACAATACAAATTGGTAGGGTGTAGGCATGCATACTAAAAGGTCTAATCGGAGAAAGGCCTCACTTCCGGTTGACGTGCGTCGCTCAAGAGTAGATAAAAAGGATACATGCCTCCGACTTCCGGTTGACGTGCGCAAAAAAATCCATTTTTAAAGAGTTATTTCCCCATATAGGCTCCGTCCCTAAGTAATGTAATATCTTTCAAGTTACCAACGTGGTCCTCGAAAAAGCCGAATGGCTGATAAGCAAGTTGCATAAAACTTAAATTCTCACGTAAGAGCTAACACCTCACTTTCAGATCAGTCAAACTCCTAATTTAACGCCACACGTTGGAATTTCCTCTGACGTTGAGTTCTTGGCAACAAAGGCCCCTGAAGAAGGAAACTGTTCAGAGCCACCTTAAAATTTGGCAAAACTCAAAATAACTCTGAACCCGCTGAATAGATTGATACATTACGTACCGATTGCAATTCAGAAATAAAAATTTGGTTCACTGACTATTTTTTGACTGACTTACACTTAAAGCGTGTTTTAACAAGTTATATGGTTTCAGTATGGTCTAAATTGAATTCGATGGGGACAGACGGTAAATTGTTATTGTCGGAAAAGTCTATAAGTCGTAACCGTTCATCAGCTGGATGCCTAAAATATTTTCGTATTAACAATTCATTTGATTTTACTTCAACTGATCAGAGGCACACCCTAGATCTTGGTAGTGATACGCGTCATTATGAAATTATTGTACTTATTCCTCAGACTTCAATTCGAGGTGAAACTAGCGTCGCAAAATGTCCGCTGTTTTCTCAGGCTGTTGTTTCATTAAGCATTGAAACGTTAATTTAAAATTTGTAACTTCTAATAGACAAAAATCGATTTCAAAACGTGCTGCAAATTTCCTTTTCTTTTCTGTGTCCTAGGCAGTGAAGGTGGCTTGGGAGGAAGAGGAAGGATTTGTGAACTTCTTGACGATTTAATAACGTTTTCAAGGTGCCTTCCTTTGAAACTAACCGAAAGAGCTCCACAAGGACCACCTGGACCACCAGGAAAGAAGGGAAAAAGTATGAAGAGAAAATCATTTACTGAGAACAATGCTTATTTGTGATATGTTAATACACCTACCAACTCAATAGCGTTTTCCGATTGGACGATAACAAGTCACGTGCCATGCGGATCAGCCAGTCGTGCCATGCAAATATTTTGCCGCAGTCATGGCTAATTTGGCTCATAAGTTTACAATTTGTTTTATTGTTGATCATGAGTAGGAACGAGAGCCATTACTTAGTTGGGAAGTACAGACTAACCCCACGGAAACAGTTATCTTTGTTTCTTGTCTAAGCTTGATATACCCCTCCGGCAGTCGCGTTGTTGTTCCTCATTTGTACCCGATTTATCGGGCCTCTAAAAATTTTAATTGTAATGTATTGCAATGTCTAACAGAAATAACGCACAATAATAGCCCATAACCCAGAGCGAGCAACTTCCTTGCACTCATTTCAGGGTTTTTTCACCAACCAGGTTATTTTTAGAACAAAATTTGGCGCCAATTTAGACTATCTTTTATATCCCACAAACCATTCACCAAACCCTTCTGACCTTTTAGTGACGTTTAGTTTTTATTTTTCATGTCTTATATTTCGAATGAGCTCATAGACAGAGTGGACGTTCTGTTTTTGCTGGAAAAAGTCCTCTTAAAGGTATCTAAAATAACCGGTCAGTGGAAACTCCCTGACATACTCTCTGTATGGAAATTTCTCACTCTGGGTTATGGGCTCTTGTGTATAACTATAATAACTGTAATTAGTAAAATCCATCTAGTGGTCTATTATCAATACTGCGTTCTGATTGGTTGAGCTACTATTAGGCTGTATGTTATAGCCCACCAGTAGCAAAAAGGGCCGGCTTTGAAACCCAAAACAATGGCGACTGAATTGCGTTTTGCTAGCTAAAGGTGTTTTGTCTCGATATTTTTTACCAACTAGTTGGATTTTACTAAAACAATTATTCCTCTCGCCCTAATGGTCTCTGAGTAAATAGCCCTTTCGGCCTTCGGCTTCATGGGCTATTGACTCAGAGCCCATTCGGGCTCGAGGAATAATAGTTAAATAACTACTAGTAATAACCCAAAGGGTTCGGAATGCGCGCTAAAATAACGATAGAAGATCAAAAAGTTCTTCCTCTAAAGCTAACTGCAAACGGAGGTAACAACTCCCAACAATGTTGGGAGTTGTTGGCCAACAATGTTGCGTCCGTTTGCACGGTGCTTAACGCTGTGCTTTGGGCAAGTTTCAAGTGATAGATGATCTGAAAACAAGTGATCAAATTACGAGTGCCAGGAAGTCCGGCGTTATCAGATTGCGTTCTATGCGTTCCATTCATTCTTAGTGAAAGTCCAAAGGAAGCTGGCTAACACCTTCCGTGCATGCGTAATAGCAACCTGGAGATTATGATTGCGGGCTCCTTTTGTCGCCCGCAATAAATCGCTTGGGCTTCCTCTGGCCATTCCTAAGATGTTCTAAGGCAGTCCCTATAAAACTATTTACACCAAAACTATTTCCACGGGGTAAAATATATTTTTTCATTTCAAGTTACTTCATCCTTCAAAGCTTGAGAGCTATTGAACTGTTTAGAATAAAATGAATCTTTATCAAGTGATGGAGTTGGACATTCTGTCGCGTGATTTGTTCTGTGAATCACTTCACAAAATGTCTCGATAGATGGCAGGGTGCTCGTAACCAGCGTCCCTGTGTAACGTAGGAGCCCCACAAAATATTCGAGGGCCACTCCAGTGGAACATGTCCTCTTCTCTCGCAAGAATCGAGGCGGGGTTGATATCCAAGGTACATGTGGCCTGAACATCTGAGGTGATCTACCACTGTCGTTATTGACGCTGTTGTTATTGCAATGTGTTCCTTGAATCTCACTCCACATCTTCTAGCTGCCACCCCAATTGTAAAAATCATCACAACCCTGGTACTGAATTTCGTACTCTACACCACCCCACATTTATGTTTCCTGGGTGTCTGATCTCTCTAAACTGTGAATTGAATCTAGTCCGTATGGCAGGACTAATCAACTCTTTCTTCGATAATTAGCAAACTATTTGCGATGTATTTTCTAGCTCCGTCGGTAAGCGGTAAAGATGGTCGTTTAGAAAAGGGTTTCATAACTGGCTATAGATGGGAAGCAGAGAGCAAGAGAAACTTTCCACTTGCAGCTATAAACATCATTAGGAGACACGCTGAAAACTTGTTGCTTAGCAACAGTGATAGTAGAGACGGCAAAGAGTCATTGGAGTTTATTCTAACTTTGGCAAGCAGAAGACGAGACATGGAGTCGATGAAACATGGTAAGAAATGTTGTCGTTTTATTTAAAATAGCTTAGGTCGGAAAGTAATATCTCATGGGGAAACGTGTCTTCCTCTCTAGCACAAAGTTGCTGTTTGTGCCCTTTTCTTCAGTTATATTTAGGTCCTATTCATCTCCTTTTCTTTCTTTCTCTCCTTCTACTTCTCCTTCTTTTTCTGACTCTTCTTGTAATTCTTCTTTGCAATTCCTCTTTTTCGAAATTCTTCGTCGCAATAATTTTTCGAATCCGGGACCACAACCGGTACATGCATTACATCGCCGCCAACATCGGTCCGCTGAACAACTTGAGGGAAAGTTCTGCAAAGACGGTTGAGTCCACGGCTGCAGGAAGATTAATTTTTTTGAAAAATATATTGTTCAAATTTATTGACGTAATTCTAAGACTTTCTTTCTGCTAGATACTAACAAATCGGATTTGGCCATGGTATGATTGGAAATGTTATTAAAAAATCAGTGCAAGCATTATTTTTTTGCCTCTTTCTTTCAGTGATAAGGCGAAAGCTTGGTTTTCTAGGCAAAGAAGGTTACGATATTTTTGGAAATAACAAAATGTTTGCACCTCGCATCAAGTGGCAGTCCCTTGAAGACACGGTAGAACACATGAAAAATGCAGCTGAAAGTTACGAAATTGCTTTCAACAATATCATGTCTATAGAGCAGAGCAGCCAGGATTATAAACAGGTCAGTACTCCTTACCACAGTAACTGTTTAACTGTTTGGGAATCTATGTTCTTGACATTTTTTAAAATGCTGTGATCTAACCACAATTAACAACGGGACGAATTTACAGAGATTGGTCCAAGAATACTCTTTCCGTTTTGTCGATGGACGTTGGGTACGAGCGTCAACCCAGGACCATGTTTCTCGAAGGTCCTGTTAGGTGTTCGGGCCTAATTTTTGTTCGCCGTATTTGCATTCAGGATCAAAGTTTCAATAATTTTTACAATGATACAATGAAACTCTCAGTTAATGAAGCAAAATTAACTGGTTTGTGCTCTAGGAACTGCTATTCAACAGGTTTTGAATTTAAACAGTTTGCCCTCGGGCCCGAAAAGTTTCTGGAGCTTTCAAGAAACAAGCCCCAGGCCCGTTGATGTCGATGAGATATCCGACCAGCATACTGAGCTAAGTCTCGTTGGTCTCGTGTCGCCTGCATGCATGGCAGAGGCAAAAACGGAGGAGAGGGAAAAAGAGAAAAGTGCGCAAAGGAAAAGAGAAAGCCGGGAGGGAGAGCCTGCTATTAGAGCCAGTGTAGTGTTCCACGCAGGCGCTCTTTCGTTCTGAAGGCTTCATCACGCGCGAGGCTACGTTTTATTGCTTTCTCATCCAGCACACAAATTTCCAAACTCCTTTCCTTCTCTTCTCAATTCCCGCCCCTCTTTCCCCCTCCCCTTCTCAATCCCAGCTCCTCCTTTCTCTCGCTTCCTGTCTCCTTTGTAAGGTAATCCAAGTCTTGGATTCTAGATTCCACGCCGTGGATTCCAGATTCCAGGTACCAAATTTCGGATTCTTTGTCAGTGGAACTTGGATTCCTAATCCCAATTGTTAGTATGATTCTGGATTGCTTGGGCTGTAATCCGGATTTAATAGCCCAGGATTCCGGATCCCACAACTCCAGTTTCCCGGATTCCGGATTCCAGAAGAAAAAACTTCCCCGATTTCGGAATCTGTATTCTCTTACGTTCGGCGAAGACTGAGTCTCGTGCCCAGCTCCTTTGACCGTCCAAGGGCCCTTACCGTGTCACCAATCGAAGTGAGTTGACGTAGATAGCGTCGCAGGCCCTTTTTTGCCGTTACAAGGAACCTCGCAGACTACTAACGCTGTGTTAGAAAATTATATCTGACTCTATTAAATAAAACGCAATTATTGTATGTGTTTTTTATCTCTTTTGTATTACGTAATTGACAACCAAACCAACAGCCCTGCCTTTTTTTGTAGATTGCTTCCAAAATAACTGCGGCGACATCAGCACAAATAAATGGACACTTGAAGCGACTAAAAGATGCAAAATCTGGTGCTGAAAGTGAAAAACGAGCGTACGTTAAGGTATCCAGAGTATAATTACCCTCGGGGTACTGTTACGTAAGGGTAGTCCTTCCATCAAGGTTGGCATGAACGCATGTGTCAGTGAACTCTGAGTTCGACATATGTCACCACCCCTATTGTTTTCCCAGCCAATCACAAACCTTGTTTGGAATAGGTGCAGGTCGGCCCGCCTAGAGTGGGTATCACCTAGCTGAACATGAATTTTAGATTGCAATTTAGAGTGCTCTCGATTACGAAACTTCTGCAGTGGTGTTTCACTACATTACAACTTTTCTGAAGCTGTTTGTATGCACAGAATTTGCGAGTCTTAATAATGATTCTGTACTGTTTACTTAAGAATATTCACTTTCTTTTAAACAGAGTATTCAGCAATTGGAGGAGCAGATGAATGATATTCTTAAGAATATCGTCAATTTGTTACCCCAGATTTATGCAAGATCAAGGTTTCAAGTCGACGACTTTCTAGCAATACTTCAGGGGATAGCAGGATTTGCCTCGGGCATAGCCTCCAGAGATCCATTCACGGTTATTGATTCCGTTATAGGTCTCGCAGGAGCAACTTATTCATTGGTAGGAAACACGTGCTTTCAGTCTCTTCAGTCGTATATGGGAAGCGTCAAACGATGGCTGACTTTCGGACAGCATTACAAACCTTTGGCTGATTCAAGTGATTTCGATTTTGATCAACTCGATGTTAATTCCGTTCCTCAGATCATGCAGGTATGCTAAAATAAAAAAATAAAAAAACCACTGCTTCGGTGGATTAAAAATGATGTCGTTTTGTGTTGGCTTTGGCATTCTATTGCAACTTTTCGTTTTTGGCTGAAAAATTCATGGCCCTTTTATTTCAACCAATCAGAAGTAACACTAAGATCAATCTGTAGATCTGCGCATGCGCACAGATTTACCGGCGCTTTTAGCTCGCTCTGCTTTCATAGACAGTCATAGTTTTTGCTTCAAAATCCAATTAGTTCTTGTATTATTTACACGTATTTTAATAGGACTAAAAACTTTGCGGTATTGATTTTTATTCGTGTAATGACCTTGCAGATCTGTATACAGCATTAATGGCAGTTCGTTTTCTTCAACTGTAGGCCAATCTTGACATTAACAAAGAAAAATTCGCCGCCGAGTTAGTCTGCCTGTTGGATGTGGCTTCCGACCCAAAAGAAGTAGCAGTCTTCACGCAGCACTTAGAGTCGTTTTTCATTTTGGCATCAGCCCGTATTGACCTGATAGCAGAGGTTATGACGCTTGACGGCGATATTGGTGGATGTGAATTTGATATTTCCCTCACTGAGCAGACCGAGAAGGCGCTTAAAGAGGCGACTGAAACACCAGGTAAAGTAAGAACTTCATGTACACACAAGACAATGGGAGCATAATTATCTATCAGATTGTATATTCAATAAAAATGATGATGATGATGATGATGATGATAATGATTATTATTAACATTGTCATCGCCAACATCATCATCATCATCATCATCATCATCATAATGAAAATAGCATTCAATGTTCATATTAATTCGAATTCTAAACCTTTTTAAAAAACAAATAAGCATTGCACAAGGATGAGACTAAAACACAGCTCCATATTTATACACCTAAGCTGTAATTTAACATGAAGGCTAAGGAAGAAAGTAAAAGAGCCCCTGATAACTTAAGCGAAGTCACTGTAATCTTCTCTAAACTAGTAGCTAAAGAGTGGTTGAAGTCAGTTGTATGGTTGCTTTAGGGTCCTGCAAAACAAGGCCCACATTACCCCTTAGGTTGTAGCGAGAACGTTGTCTAATATTTAAGAGGTTGGGTAAGTTCCCTGGCCCCACACTGGCTAAGAGTCTTCAAAGAAAACATTTACTAAAAACTCTTATTTATAAGGCATTCCAATTCCGATTTTTTTAATATTACCGCATTATCAAAGGGTTATGTGAGCTCCTCTTGAGCAACAAGAACGTGGTAGTTCAACTGTGCCCTAAATTCTTCAAGGGGAGGAGGGGGAACGCCCATTCTGATCCTGCCGGAGACGTACTTTCGGTGCCTGTCCTCGCGCACGAAATCTTTGGATTATTTTACTGCTTCTTTTCATTTCTTAATTGTCATTCTTTCATTGAAGATGACTCTATTACTCCGAGTCTTCGGCAAAAGTTTCTGGATTGTCTCTTCAACACTTACCAAGAACTTGAATGGTCTTTCATGAAGAAAATATATGAACTTCACAAAGCCTTCGCTTTCCGTACACTATGGGAAGGGAATAACCTACTGGAGTCTTATCGGCGGCTGGCCCGAGACAGTGCAATGTCTATTGGACGCCTAAATGGCGTTGTTTACCTTACAAAAGTGCTTCGAAGACTTCAAGAACTTAAAGATAAAGCGAACAGGTGCTTCACTTATAACAGATACACCACTGGTATCCATAAATGGAGTTTCAATATTAAAAATGACAAAATGGTAAGCTAGACGCAGAATGAAGGCCCTTGGTATAGAGGGTAAAAAGTGATTATCTTTATAACTGATTAATTAGTTAAACTTATTTATCTATTACTGCTAAATAATTAAAAACAGACGGGATTTGGAATGAAATAGAACTGCGCAATCAGTTAAGAGCTTAATGCAGTTACTACCTATACCTCTAAAGGTTTATTTACTTGAAAATTATTTTGGATCGACTGTGCAAACTTTCAGTTCGACACGTTTTCCCACAACGACTGTAATTAAGGTTGATGACTTCGTACCCCAGATGCACGCATGCTCTGTATAACATATTGCCGATCGTGCTCGTTCTTTAAACTCCTTATTAAAATATGTGCCTTTTTTTCATATGTTAGATGTTTGATGAGCTTGCGTCAAAAGGACACACGCGTTTCAGCATTAGTATTGATGATAGCTGTACACAGTGTTATAATGTTCGTCTACTCAAGGTAAGCTTGTCTATCCACGAGTCTTTCTCTCTTCGCGCTTTTTGCCGCATTATTGTTCATTCTTTTTACCCCCGGGATATAATATGAAAACAAATGACCCGCAAATTTGATTTTAATTTCTTCTTCTGAATATTTCCTTTCTTCAAAGCTAATCGTGGTTATTCCTGCTAGGTCAGTTTGTCAAGTGTGAGCGAAAATTAGTGGGATTTTTTTATCGGAAAAATTACTCTTATCACCCTGTCAGGGTTGAGTGGTTTTTCGTATAATTCGCCCCATGTAAGGAAATCCAAGACAGTCTTGGATTCTGGATTTCACGACGTGAATTTTGGATTCCAGTCACTTGATTCCAGTCTTTTTTAGAGAAACTTGGATTCTGGATTGCAATCGTTAGTGGGACATCTGGATTCCTCGCAAAGTTTCGTAAAATCTTTCCTTACGCATTACAGGGCACAAATCATTTTTTTTTTTTTCAAAATGAACTGTTTTTCTCTTTACAGAGAGTTGATCACATGACCAACTATTGCAAAAGTCTTTTTGATAAACAGCCGCAAAGCACAGTTTTAAATAGCGCGTTTGGCTGAAAAAAAGCGAGAATAAGGATGATTGGCACATTGCGTCTTCCGGACAAAATGCCCGGGGGGGGGACGGGAATGCTCGTCGTCTCCCTTTGGGTTGTGAATAGCAGATATTGGTCTCACTTAGGGTGTTTGGGACGGAAAGTCACTATATTTGGCCGTTCAGGTATCGTAAAGGGCTGTACATAGAGAAATTTACAAAAAATGCCGTGATACAGAAATGGCCTTTTGAGGTCAGTTTAAGGTCTCGGTAAAGGAAAA
>BOPM01000680.1:14307-21057 GCA_022179025.1 Porites australiensis | reverse complement strand
TTAAAAGGTGAGAAATAGAGCGAACACTTACCAAGTCTCGGGTTCGACAAACCTGTCAAAGCGGTTTTGTAACTCCTGGTTTCTCCTTTCAATTTCTTCTAGTTCTCGGTTGTATTCTGTTAGCCATTCCTCGTCTTCAATAGGTTCATCTATATACGGTCCTTCTGGATCTGAATAGTACATATCTTCTTCATCTTCGTCTGATCCTAGCTCTATCTCGCAGATGTGAGTGCGCGACCCGATCGATTCCACGTCTGACTGTTCCGTATCGCTTTCAAAACTCATTATTCTTTTTCACAGTCAATTAAATTCGAGCTTAAGCGACTTTTTATTGATTCCTGCTGTTTCTGATCAAAAAAGGTCAGGGAAACTCAAAAAACATCCTCCAAACACTGCCACACAAATAAGAAAATGACCAGGTAATTTGCCTGCCGCGAAATAGAATGTCCTGAAATGACGTCATAATCATTCCCAGTCTTCTGTTTTCGCTAACGCGGTTTTGTAGCTCACCGGAAGTGAAATTTCACGTTTTTGGCAGGTTAAAACACGGGGAAGAAAAATCGCTATCGAAAAAATTTTTTTGCTTTCCTTATGAAAACACTGTATAGATTCTATCAAGCAAATAAAAAAATTTCTGAAATATACACTTTAAGAGGTATTTCACAGTTGACTAAAGCTGAAACACCAAGTACTTTTTTTCTTAAAGCAAAACCAACATTGTAGGTTGCTTGAGCAGCACGTTCCTCTGCAGATCTCCTTGTATCAGGATAGTAAAATTCTTTGGTTCCAATACTCTTTGCATAAGAGGAATTATACTCAAGTAAGTTTTTAATATTTGCAACATGATTTGCTTCATTACAACTATAAACTTCTTTTCCATTTGCCAGGATAGTTAATTTTTTTATAAATGAGTTAGACCCATTTACAATTCCGTTGTGGTCATCAACTGCTATATTTCCTGGAACGTATGTTCTTTCTTTAAAATCCATCGAAAAACGCGCATTATACCAATCAAATGGAGTAGCTTCTCCTGTATTATCAGCGATAAACTTAAGGTTTGGTGCTCTCACTTGGGCGGTGTTAGCAGCCGCTTGGTCTGTTGTATTTATAGGTGGTTCAAGATCAAATATAACATCTTCATATCTCTCAAAATATTTTGGGTTTCTGAACGATTTCATTTTGCCAAGTAAACTTTTATATTAATAATTATGTAATTTTCTTAAGTTTTCCAAATATTGGTTAAATTCTTTTTCAGCCATTTTTTTATGTGATGTTGTTTTTTGGTGGTAGGGGGATTTTCACGAGAAAGTATTTTTACTATTTTATCACCCGCCTTTTTGTCGGCAAATGTTACTTTTTTGGGCGGCGGCGGAGGCGGTTTACGCATTGAGGATTTAGGAGTTGGTTTTTAAAAGGATTTTACTGAATCCATTATTCCTTCTCCATAGATGTGTTGTTTAGTGTATTTTCCTATTTCTGGGTCGTATTTTCTTTTAAACTCTGATTGCCTTATCATTTTATCTATAGTATTATACTAACGAATTTTCTTCAGTATGGCGAAGCAACAGCGTCATAAACCAATCAATACCGTTGAGGTCAATAGGTTTTCCGAGTGAATCAGGTATATATATTCTCATTTCAGAAATATAATTAGAACTCACAGGGCAGTACAGTTGCCTTCGCGGTTCAAAAGTGAATGGATAACTCCTCGTGAGATTATCAGTTGGTATAACGGCAATTGTATTTGTATTTACTCCATTTACAACGGAATCCTTTATAGCGGTTGTGTTTATGTTTAATGACTCAATCGATTTTGTAATATTAGGGAGGCGTGTTCCATACTCTGTTTTAGTTACCAGTTTCTTTTCAAATCCGATGAGATCTCCAAAATCTGTTCCACGCAGATCAAGTTGATAGTTACCACTAAGTGATACCAGTACTCGATACGTACTCAGAATAAAAGTCAAATTAATCGAATACACCTTTGCTCCTTTAGAGTCTGTTGTGTGATGAGACTTTTGATCCATGTACTGATGGATGTAATCATTTATATCAGAGTAGGAATACATTCCATCTGTAAAAGTAATTGTGTGCCATGTTGATCCATCGTGGGTGTACTTAATTGTATTGTTGCCATAACTACTTCTGATGTTGTACCAAGAGTAAGTCATCGACAACCTGTCGAGGGCGAGAAAATGCCTAAATTCTGGGTCAAGTTTTAGAGGAGGATTGAATTTAACTAAAAAATCATGAGGTTTCAGTTTGCTTCTATGGCCTCTCGTTTAATAGAGGAAATATGAATAGAACTTTCATTCATTTATCTTATGTTTATATATTTTCTTAACAGTGCATTAAGTTGGTTATTAGTAACAACCCCGAGATCTCTAAGTTGATGTGCGATTTGAATGTATTCAGACAATACACCGTTGTTTCCTGCAGCAAGAGACCCACCTAGTAAATCAAGTCTTTTTAGTAATTCTTGGGGGGAGTTATAAAAGTAAATGGGGCTTGCACCCCCTCTCTTAGCTTGTCCTTTCCCTACTTTATAGTTAATTGAATTAAAATAACTATTCATTGTATTTCTATACTTTTTTAGTATACCTACTGATTCTTTTAATTTATTAGTTCCAGCTACGTACTCTGGAGATGGATTTCTAGTGTTTTTTCTACCCAAAATTTGACCATTTAGCACTTTTATATTTTCGTCTAAGTTTGTAAGTTTTTGTTCTAAATCTTGAGTACTAGTTTCATTAAATTCACTTGGTCTTGGATAATCATCCTTTTGTAAAAAAAACAAGTTCACTACCAACAAAGTTTAGGTACAGGCACCCTTCCACTATCCCAGGGGTCTGCTTCATCATCTGGTGGTGGCATTGGCACCCAATCATCTGAGTCTGGCATTTCTTTTATATCAGCTAATCTCTCATATTGTTCAGCCAATTTCTTAATAGCTTTATTTTTATTTATAGCTTCTTCTGTAAAAACGCGTTAATTTTTGAGCATTTCTTGGTTTTGTGTGTAAATATTGCTAGTTTTGCTGTCCTCAGGTTTTTCAAACTGGGAAATCAGAGGTTTAAAAGACTCACGAAAACCTTCTCTCTGATTCTGTTTTTCCCAGGTGGTTTCTTTTATTCGACGTCTCACCTGTTGACAAGAGCATCAGCTTCAATCTTATTTTTAGCAAAATTTCTGGCTTCTTGAATATCCATTTTTATTTAATCATTATATAAATGGAAATACCTAATTATGATAGCATTGATGATCCAGATAAAAAAAACAAACAGCTGTATCCTTACATGGCATCAGACACATTTCGGATGTTGATCTGTGGGAATAGTGGAAGTGGTGAAACTAATTTGTTGTATCACATGTTAATCAAACCGCTGTTGTACTTTGATGAGATTTATCTCTATGCGCGTAATCTAGAGCAGGATAAGTACAGGTGGCTAATACAAAAGATGAGAGAGTTAAGTATGAATCTCGGCTATGAAATACTTCATGTGAGTAATGATGAAATACCCCCAGTGTCAGAAATGGATTACGAAGACAACCAAAAACTTGTGATATTCGATGACTACGTTTGCGATCGAAATCAAAGACAGATAATAGATTATTTCATACAAGGACGACATAAGAATTGCTCTGTAATCTACCTCAGCCAGTCGTTTTACAAAACACCAAAGGATATTCGATTGAATTGTTCTCACTACTGTTTATACGAATTTCCATCATCGCGAGAAGCAAACAGAATATCATCTGAGTTGGGAGTTGATACCACCCATTACCGCTCAGCAACTCGAGAACCATATTCATTTTTGTACATCGACAAACCAAAAAAGCGCATTGCAAAAAACTTTATCGGTAATATAACCAATAATTAAAAATGGGTATATTTAACGAGCAATCTTATAATCATCCTTTTGCCCGAGGAATTCAAGGCGCTCCAGGAGTTGGATTTAGTCTCAACGCAGATGGAAATTATGATATGATTGGTAAAAAACTAACAAATGTTGGTGATGGAACAGATCCAAGTGACGCTGTTACACGCAAACAATTGGATAATGCTGGGGTTGGTGATATAACAGCTGATATTAATTTAAAAAATTCTTACAATATTAAGAACAGCAAAAAGAGAACATTTAATTAACTCAAAGCAGATACTGAATCATTAGTTAGTTACGAAGAAGTAAAAGAAAACTTTATTGGAATTAACAAAGCAGAAGCAATGAAAACATATTTGGATATGGGAGACAACTTCATTTACAATGTTAAGACTCCAACTGCAAACGACCAAGCATGAAATAAATCCTATGTTGATACAACAGCAACAAATACAATAAACGCTACAGCATTAATTCATGCAACAAAAGCAGAACTTAATGATTATCTCAAAAAAGATGGAACTACCCCAATAATTGGAAATCTAAACATGAACAGAAAACGAATATTTAATCTGCCAGCTCCAACGGGTGGCAACCAACCAACATCATTAGCTTTCACAGATTTAAAGTATCTTGCTCGTAATGGAACAACTCCAGTGTTAAACAATTCAAATATGGACAATAAAACTATAATTAATTTAAAACCGCCAACAGCCCCCACAGACGCCGCAACCAAAAATATGTGGACGATAACACAACTGCCCCAGATCTCAGTCCTTACTTAAAGAAAGATGGGACTATTCCAATGACTGGAGATCTTAATGTTGCCGGCCATGAAATAATAAATCTTACAACTCCCACTTTTGATAGCGACGCAACAACCAAAGAATATGTTGATAGCCAGTTACATGTGTCTCAAGTTCAACCAAGTCATTATAAAAATCAGTTTAGTTATCTTATGTCAAGCTCGAATCAGTGGACAGATGAAATAGATGGAGGAAACTCCTTTAATATAACAAAGATAGATAACGTACCAGCTAGTAAAGGCAACTTTCACGACTACAATCACAAAGTTCTTTATACAACTATAATTAAAAATTCACCGGGCGGCTATAAGTATAAAATGGGAATTAATTTTTATCGTCTAACTGCAAATACTGATTACACACTACGTCTGGAAATACTCAACACTGATCATCAGCTGTGGCATAAGACTCAAATAAGTGTAGACAAAGGAACTTCAACAGGATTAACAATTGGAAATGTTGGTGTAAGGAAGCTCTCCCATAGGTACAGCAATTCAAAAGGTCAAACACAATTTATGTATTACCATAGAATAATAGTCAATTTTAAAGAGTTGTCATCTGGTAATAAATTCTTTCTTCACATTTTAGTTAATATTCCACAGGATGGAACTGACCTGGCGGTGTATCCAAAAAACTTTTTAGGAGTTTACATGATTGCTTATGGAATCATTGGAACAGCCAACAATATCGATCCAGATAAAACCTACGACTACCACACAGCATTTGACATCCACCCAACAGAAGTAGTGTACAATGTTGACATCAACGCAAATCAAAAAGCAATTAAAAATATCAAACTTGATCGAAACAGTGATAATAGCGTGGCAACAGTTGGAATGGTAAAAGATTTAATTCCTTTTACCAAAAATGCTTTGTACAGAAAATACTTTAGTGATTTCTATGACTTTGCTGATGCCAATTCGTATAAAATAACAAGAGGTTCATCAGGAGTTACTTATACAGGTTTAAACCCAAACGTTCATTTTACCACAAAAAATATAGCTGAAATACAAGCGGATGGATTAAGAGTTAATGGGTATGGTTTAACAGTAACTGTCCCACACAGTCCAAACTTTACAATGTGTGTTGTAATGCAATTTTGGAGAAATAAAAGTTTTACTTTGTTCGCAAATGTTTATGTTAATCCTAGAACAGAATTAAAATATGATTCTAAAACAACCAGATTAACTCTCACAACCAATCAGGGATCACAAGTTATTACCTTACCTAGTATTATGAATGGAAAGCGAATTGTTATCTGGTTAACAGAAAACAGTAATGCGAGGATCACAAAAGCAAAGGTGTCCAACTACAGCTCAACTCTAACACAGTCGTCTTCTCCACCTAATAACCAAAATCAAAGAGTAACTTTTGGTTTTTCATCAGATGATGAAGTAATACATAGGTTAATGTATTTGACAAACTTTAAAGATTTCGACTCTGAAGTATACCACAGAGTTATCGTACAAGAAAAATTATCTGGTAGTTATGTAGAATAGAATAGATATGAAAACTTGACAAAACAAAAATATTTGAGCTTAATCACATTGACAAGTCTCTGTCAAAAACAGAAGTTGAATGTCTCAAAGATTTCTACAAACATTATCACAAAAAATACTGGTGTTTTAAAAAGTCATACAAGAGATATAAAAAAAGTAGACGAAACACTAGCAATTACTGGAGGAGGATTAATTGTTGTTGGCACTATAGCGGGGGGATTAACACTAAATCCAATAATACTCGGTGTAATAAATGGCACCGGGGTGATCGTAGCAAGTATTGCAAAAATGAAGAATTACAAGAAAAAGATTGAAATGTCACAAATTGCATTTACGACGTATGAAAAAGTGCTCGTTGAACTGCGTTCAGCTTTGCAAGGTGATGACTTTAACAAACAAGAGTTTATTGATCACATGAAACTAATAGATGAAATGATAATGGATCAGACTCCTATAGCAGATAGATTTGCTAAGAGATATAATAAAAAATGTATGTAAAAAGTTTCCTTATTCCTCATTTGAGCTGAGCTCATTTCTATCTATTCATAAGATAGAAATGATCAA
>BOPM01000680.1:6807-9307 GCA_022179025.1 Porites australiensis | reverse complement strand
GTATAAACCATTTATTATTTATATCTAAATATCTTAAAGCAGTTTACCGTAAGGCCAGCGTATGAATACAATCCTCCATCAAAATGCGTTTATCATCATCATTACTCAGAGCAATTTTATTTACTTCCTTTCAGTAAATATCATGATTTTCACTCTTAATAATTTTCATCGACTTCATCTGCTTCTCACCAGAAAATAAACACTGGACATAATCCTCAAATGAGATTTCCCGTTTAACAACATTTTTCTTAACACCGTTACATTTTTTGGTTAAAGGCTTCACGTCTTTCCTAGTCGGTTTTTCAACTTTGAAACTACAAAGCTTGGGTCTCAACCCAACAAAATGATTAATCTGACTACCAGCCACTTCATCTTTAAACATTCCTATTACTTTCTCATTAACTCCTGTTTCTATACCAGATGGGTGGCTCTCAGGATAATTAGACGTATCAAACTTTCGCTTAATATTCTTAGATATATCTTTGTACAAATGATCCGTATGAATTAAGTATAACAACTATCTGTATCTGTAAACAACAACTCGACCTTAGAATCGTATTTCTTTCGAATGTAATCATAATGAAAATCAAACATTAATATTTTCGACAGATCCAGTATTGCTTGACCTACATACACTGGTTTGTTGAAGTATACTTCAGTTTTCTTCATATGTACAGCAATAAGATTGCGATCAAATATTATTGCTCGATCAAAGTTTGGTTTTGTTGATAGTTGTGAAGCTTTGGCAAGATTATCTACCAATAGTATATTTCGCCTCTTTCGAATGTTTTCTATTGTTTTACCAAACACTGAATTATTCATTAGTTTGAAAAAATCTTTCTCAAAATCGTTTGCTGCAGTCTTTCTAAGTTCTGTATTTTTCATTATGTACTTCTCCATCCATGGAGATTGGTAAAATGATATTCCTCTGTGAACAGCAGTTAACCTCATTCCCATCTCAAGATACATCCTAAGATTTTGATAATGCACTACATAGTTTTTTCGAGGTTTAAAAGAACCAATTAGTTTTTCCACTCCATTTATAATCATACGCTCTGGTGCTAGAGGATAATCCTTATGGGGGATCCACAGCTTGGACGGATATTCCAAATCAACTTCAAATATATATCCCTTGTTTGTCTTTCGGCGCTCTAACAAATTAATTACAGAGTCTACAGTTAAATCTTTTAGCCATTTAAACCCATGTGTAGGAAGTGGTTGTGACATTGACCAGAAATAGAGATTGTTAGCATCTAAATATTGAATGTAAGTAGAAGGTTTATTTGAGTCATAATTATCCATGTACTTGTTATTTGCCTCTGCATATCTTTTTGCAATATGAGTCATTCCTCCGCGAATTCCACGTTCAAACATCATCAGCATGTCATAATCATGCAACAGTTGTAATTCTTGGCCTGTTTCTTTGAGACATGCATCCCAAGCCAAGCCAGGAGATGTATAGTAATGCACGGGATCTAGACTGTAATGATGAAGACACGTTGCTCTAAAGCTCTCAAATACATCTGCCAACAAGAGGACATCAGACTTTAGATAGAGGTCATGATAATCACGAATAGTTTTACAATTAAAAGTATTCCAGACATTGTGTGCGTGTTGGTAATCCTCATCAGTTATATCTTCATCATTTAGTATTGAAAAGAATTCTGATTTAGGAGGAAGCTGAGTCTCATAGAGCCTCTCAAGTGACGAAACATAGTCATAAGGATAAACACCTTTACGTCTTATTATTTTTCATTTTCTTTAAAAATAGGCTTTATGTTGTAAAAATCATTTGGTTGTAAATTTTTAACAAGTTTGGCAAGACTCGTCTGAAGAAACTTAATCGAATCAATAAATCGTATTTCAAATTTCAATGAAGCTGTTTCTCCAGTGCGACTAGATATGTACTCATCAACTTTAATCTTTTTGGAAAAGGAAATGTATTTTTCTTCTGTTGAAGAAATACAGTTTAATTCACCTGGCAAACGAGACAACTGTTTTAATAAACAAATGAGCATCATACCCTTGAAGATTGTGAAATATAACTGGAAGAATCATTGGCTTTCGACACGGAAGATTACAACTGTTATGAGCACCACCACGGTACTTACCAGTAAAATGACAATGATCTCTAACTTTATCAGACAGTAATTCTTTCTTACAAATATGACAGGTTTCCGCTTTATTAAATGATTCTTGTTCGGCGGGAGTTAATTAAAGAGGTGTTGGACGACAATAAAAATCATTATATATCTTATTTGTTGCTTTTGCAAGTTTAAAAAACAAATATCACAGGAATGTTATCACTCTCTTTGGTTTTTGTGTAAAGAATTGGTTTAAATGTTATATTAGGATCTAATCCTTTGATATAAAGACAAAATCCTGATGGCTCATGTTTTTGGTAATTACAATTATAAGAGAATCCTCTGGGTTGGGGCTGCAAGTGCTCATCGGTTTGGTAAAACATTCAAAATCTGCATAAACTACAAAAGGAATTGGA